>PISX010003952.1:0-128188 GCA_004024625.1 Mellivora capensis
TTAAGTGTTCGCTTTTGGCTCAGGTCATGATCTCAGGGTCCTGGGATCGTGTCCCACATTTGACTCCCTGCTCCATAGAGAGTCTGCTTCTCCCTCTGCTGCTCCCCCTGCTTATGCTCGCTCTTTTTCTATCTCTCTGACAAATAAATAAAATCTTAAAAAAAAAGAAATCTCTCTAATCTTCCAATTATTTTTCTAAGTATAAGTACATGAATATAACTATGCTATTTGTTTACAAATCATTTTATATTATAGATGCAGTTTGTAACTTTTTTTACGTAACCATCTACTGTGAACACATTTGAATAAATGAACATATGTATTAGAAACAAATATGATTACCATATTTAATACCATAATTTGTTCAGTCAATCCTTATCATACATTATTCTTTTTTCAATCTATTGTACAAATCACTGTGGCAAATATGCATATGCATACATCCTTATTTTTAAGCTAAGTTTTCTGTAAGTATAATTGTAGAATAATGATAATAAAGCCTTACTAAATGCCTTCAATGTATTGACTCAATCTTTGCTTTATATATTCACTCTTCTAATCCTCAGAATGACCCTTTGAGGTAGTAACTCAGATACTGATGCATAAAAAAGACCACATTTGATTGAATTGGAAGGCCATCAGTTGTAAGAAACACCATTATTACATGCAATTAAAAAAGAAAGCAAATATCACCAGTTAATTTCAGAGCCAATTCACAGACCCAGAGATTACAGCTATTTACTCAGGTAGCCATATACTAAGGATAGGATATACACTCGTTTTTTTTCAAGTGTTGTTAGATTCTGGGTCCAAGTTGTTTCCAATACCTGGGGATTCAAAATGGCAGTGTAGAGTAGGGCCACATGTGAATAAAGTAACAAAGGGAGTTCTTATTCAGATATGGTTCACAGTGGGAAATTCGGCAGTCTTTTCCAATTTTCCAAATATATCATTGCAACAGACTTATTTAACACTTGGCAAAATTCTCATACTGGTTGCTTGACTTAGCAATAAGAGACATTACAATGAAGTAAAAGTTATTATGGTAGAAAAGGCCGCATGAAAGTCCCTGAAACTGCCCTAAACCTCTCAGCCAAAATGGTGAGTCAAAGACAGTGTTCTGGGCTTTATGTTGGTATCTTTATTAGAGTAGATTAACATAGTAATCTAGTTAACCATGGTCTGTGGTACGTGAATAACAATCAAGTGAATGAGTGTGTATGTGTGCGTGTTGGTGTGCGTGTGTGTAATACCCATCAGGAATTTATCAAAAGCAGTTCATATTCACATAATTTACTCATGGTCTTATCCAAGGGGACTTGAGCTATATTTCGAGATTCTACAGAACAACACATTGGTACCACTGATGACATATTAATTGGAGCAGATGAGCAAGAAGTGGCAAGTATTCTAGATGTTTTACTACAACCCTGTTTGAGTGGCTGGGAGAGAATTGTGAGTAGAAGTCTTGTCAATGCATCATGCTGCAAACAGGGTAGCTGGTCATCTGTTCTGTAGAAAGAGGAAAGTGGCCCGAGGTAAAGACTTTTCTGGGGGTTTCAATGAAGATGAGGCAAGGAATTCTGGAGAAGTGGCATCTAAGTAGACCTATGGGGATGAACAAAATGTCTTTTTTTTTAAATCGCTGCAGAGAGAATCCTCTGTGGATGAGACACTAAACAGGCACATGATCAGGATGAGATGAACAGTTGATGTCAACCCACCAGCTATCCACATACATCAATAGAAGTTCTAGCTGAAGGGAAGGGAGTCTTTAATGGGTGGGGTAAGAAAGACTTAATGACTATTAGATTGGCCTCAAGACCAACTACAGCAATGGTAGCTGGAGTTTGCCCAACTAACACTTCTTCTATGAATTTCTCTCAAATTTTGATTAATCAGAAATTATCATCACATGTTTCAAATCCTATAAATGTATAAAATGTGTACAAAAATGCTATGGTATATTATAAAATAGTATTAAATATTCATTCAGGTCATATATTAAACACAATAAACATTACATGATTAGTAGTCAATCATTTTGTTAACCTTCTTGAATTTCATGAGCATTTAGAGGGATGATTTACATGATAATTTTTAAAAAAATCATACTTCTTTATTCTTCAAATACAATATGATGTGGCTTTATAAAAGAAGAAACATATATAGAAGGTATTTGTAATAAAGATAAGAAAAGGCTTGGAGATAATAAAGAATAAAGGAACTAACTGGGTCAGGGATTTGAAATAGTTATTGTGCCCACCACTGTGTTTCTTTCTGAAAGTGAAACACCAGATATCATGCATTTGTAGAAAACATTACAAAAATATTTTTATTTTTTAAATTTTTTAAAAGATTTTATTTATTTATTTGACAGAGAGAGAGATCACAAGTAGGCAAAGAGGCAGGCAGGGTCTGGGGGAAGCAGGGTCCCTGCTGAGAAGAGAGCCCAATGCGGGGCTCGATCCCAGAACCCTGAGATCATGACCCGAGCTGAAGGCAGAGGTTTAACTCACTGAGCCACCCAGCACCCCACAAAAATATTTTTAAACATATTATTTAGGAGGAGTTCTTTATGATAATTACATAGTGAACTTTGGACAAACGTAATGGAGATTGTTGTAAGTTGCAGATTTAGAGGGGAGGAAATAATAATAATTTTTATTTAATGATTAGTATTTGGTAGGCATGTTTTATAAGTGATCTTACAGATTTTTAGAGAGATTATACAATTTATCTGACATTATGTAAATAGTATGTTGTGGTCTGAACTTGAATTCAGTCTTCCAAAGCCTGTATGTGTTCTTTTACTATATTAGGCTGTAGAATATAGATCATGTTCTTGATATAACCCCACTCCTATATCGATTCTTTATTAAAAATAACATCCATATTTCAAATTTTGTAATATAACAAAGACATACGTGGTGTATTTTAAGCTAATACAGACTAAGTATAACACCCTCTTGGTCTAAGTTAATGTAGGTTGAACCATATGAAATTGTCAATATTGATCATTTTTGATGCACATAAATGGTTGCACTATGATTCAAGCGATAGAAAGATAGAGCTCTAAGGTGAAAAGCAGTCCCTAATAGCTGAGTCTAACACATGTGCCTTGAGGTTGCAAGGTGCTTGTCTGGCCCTTACAGATTGGCTGGAGGTTGCCTATGGAACGTAAACTACCTTAAAGGGAGTCAGACAAGGATCTGTGTGAACATGGTGAATTAAGACAAAAACAAGCTTGCTCTCAGTGTTGTTTTGAGCACAAACAAATGGAATGTCATCGTGCAGGGGCACCTGGGTGGCTCAGTTGATTAAGCATTTGGCTCGTGGTTTCAGATCAGGTCATGATCTCAGTATTGTGGGATCTGGCCCTGCATCATTGAGCTCCATGCTCAGCAGGGAGTCTGCTTATCCTTCTCCTTCTGTTTCTCTCCCCACCAACCTTGGCCCTGTCTCTGGAATGAGCAAATAAAATCATTTAAAAACTTCAAAAATTATCAAATATCCCCATTTATCCGCTAACGCAGAAATGCTTTTTTTTTTTTTTTTTTTTTTTTTTACCAATCACAGCTTTAGCCTTGCTTTGTTGACCCCTCTTTCTTTATAAAAAGTATTAAGATATCTAATCATGGTATTTTTCCCCCCTTTCTAAGAGCACCCAAACTAGAGTAAACCCTGCTGCCTTGAACACTCCCCCCAGATCACCTTAGGCCCAAATCCTGGAGGTGTCTTCCAATTCCTTTTTAGGGAGACATCCCACAGTTGCCCACCTTGTGTGGTTTCCCTTGTTACAGTGAATGAATAAACCCAACTTTGACTTTCAGATGTGTTGCTAGCAGGCTCTGGCTGCAGGGCATGGGCAGAAGTGGAGGTTCCCAAAATTCATCCGAGATTTGCTGCCTTCGACCAGGATCCATGATTGAAGAATAGGGTACATGTCTGAGACTCCCCAGATGTCTGGCTCTCTGAGGCACCTCTCTGTTGCCAGTGATTTGGTCTTGATTGCTGGTGATCATTAGCTCAGAAAATCTGGAAGTATGTGCTCCCTCAAACAATTTCCATCAGACTGCTGTTGGGGACTTGTTAGGTCAAAGCGGACCTCTTTGAAAAATGCCTCAAATCATATTTCAGAGGTGATTACAGAAAGATATTGTGGTGAGATGGACGAAATAGAAAAAGGGGACTGAGAGTAAAAAAATAAAAGGAATGGCTCCTGGGTGGCTTGATGGGTTAAGGCCGCTGCCTTCGTCTCGGGTTGTGATCCCAGGGTCCTGGGATCAAGCTCCACGTCGGGCTTTCTGCTCCTCGGAGAGCCTGCTTCCTCCTCTGTCTCCCTGGCTGCCTCTCTGCCTACTTGTGATCTCTGTCTGTCACATAAATAAATAAAATCTTAAAAAACAAACAAACAAATAAAATGAAAGATACCATACTTTAAAACAAATGTAAACAGTGCTAAGATGATATTGGATCTTGAAATTAGGGAGCCTGAGATATGCAGGCTGAGGCAGAGGGTCATCCTAGCTCTGTAGGAATACAAGCTGTGCAAAGTCCAAACTGAGAAGAAAATATTACCTGTTGGGTAACACAAATGTAAATGAAATGCTGGTGTTCCACCTTAAAAAAGCATGGAAGATTTTATTTTGCCCTGAAAATAATTTAAAATGGAATGGATATTATGAACTGACCACTTTGACCATAAAATGATTTCATTATGAAGTCTATAAAACATGTGATTTTCAATATATGTCCTCAGTGGCCAACAAAGCAGTGATTCATTATGACTGAGTCAGCATTTGATTTGATAATTCTGAATATTGTAAAACAAGGACTTTATTTTTTATAATTTGGTATTATAAAAACTATTCCGAACACAACATTTGTATATTGAACCTAAAGAGAACGTTATATATCACTCAACTTCAACATTTTGCCATCTGCTTTTCCCTGTTCTCCCATTCTTTCCCCCTCCCTGATGGATCAGTTTAAAGCAAATCCAAGGCATGGTCTAAGTTTAATACTTTACTTCTGAGATGGATTGTATGAAGATATCTTTGAAGATAATGAGCCCAATGTCTCCATGTATTTGGGAGGTGTCTGTTATCATATAAGTGAAACAGTTTCATTTAGTCTAGAAAAGGCTTTTACCTTCTTCCACATGCCTATCTGCTAGGAAAGGTGGGAAAACAATCACGTTACTTAGATACAAACAGTATTTGTTTTTATTTATTATTTTATTTATTTATTGTTTTTTTTCAGTTTTTATCCTATTTTATTTTATTTTTTTCTTTCAACAGTATTGAGGTTCTTCAAAAAGTTGAAAATAGAACTACCTTACAACTACAATTAGTAGCAATTATACTACTAGATAGTTACAGGAAAGATACAAAAAAACTAATTTGAAAGGACACATGCACCCTGATGTTTATACAGCATTATCAACAATAGCCAAATCATATAAATCTATCTTCCTATCCATTATCTATCTATCTAATCATCTATATCTATCTAACGATCTATCTATTGATCTATCATCTAATTTATCTTCTTACTTGGTCACTTCCTGCTTTGGATTTCAAGATGCATGAGGGCAGAGAATTTTGCCGGTTTTGTTTTTTTTTAAGATTTTATTTATTTCTTTGACAGACAGAGATCACAAGTAGGCAGAGAGGCAGGCAGAGAGAGAGGGGGAAGCAAGCTCCCTGCTGAGCAGAGAGCCCGATGCGGGGCTCGATCCCAGGACCCCGGGATCCTGACCTGAGCCGAAGGCAGAGTAACCCACTGAGTCACCCAGACGCCCCAATTTTGCCGGTTTTAACTAACGTATCTGAAACCCTTAGAGAGTGCTCAGCATCAAGTAGACATTCAATAAATATTTTTAAAAAACTTTCCCTAGATCTTCTTCCAAGCACATTTGTAAACAAACACGTGCACACACACACACTTCAAAATTAGAGTCACAGTAAGTTTTTAATTTGAGTGTTTTTGTCCAGTGATGCTTTATCTCATCATTAACTCTTCTACAAAAGGCATAATTTTAATGGCTGCACAATAATCCAAAGTATGCCTTTATTATAATTTATTTTGATTTTTTTCTAATCATGGACAATTTCTATTTCAACATCTTTTTATTTAAGTCAGAATGCATATTTCCTATTATTTCCTCAAATGACAGCATGGGTCATTCAGCTGTTGTGCATTTTATTAATAATACACCTCAACGTTCTTTGAGGGCACATGGACCTGTAATAATTAGCCTCTTCTCCCTCCCAATATTATTTCTCCCTCTCCCCATGTGGTCCACTCTCTACTCATGTTAGGTTGCTTCTTTCCTTTTCTGACCTGCCCTAGTTCACTGTGTTACACATTTGCTTACCATCTACCATGTGGCATGCATTTCTCTGTATGCTGGCATTCAAAGATAAATAAATATTTACAAATAAAGCTTTCTTTAACAATGTACTCAAATTCCACCTCAGGGCAAACAAGAAACCCTCTTTCTGGCCATCACAGCACTGGCTATTATAGCAATTAGCCTTTGTGATTTGTTTTCTCACCTGATTTTGCCGTCTATTGTAAATTCTCCGAGAGCAGTGCCTCAATCCATTTGGGCTGCAATCACAAAAATACCATATTCGGGGTGGCATCTAAACCACAGAAATTTATTTCTCACAGTTCTGGAGCCCTGGAAATCCAAGACTGATGTGCCAGCAGATTTGGTGTCTAATGAGAGCCTGCTTCCTGGTTCAGAGACAGCTGTCTTTGTGCGGTGCTGTCACACGGTGGGAGGCGCAAAGGAGCTCCGGGGGTCTCTTTTCTAAGGGCAAGCTAATCCCATTCATGAGGGCTAAACTTTCCTGACCTAATCACCTCCCAAAGACCCCATCTCCTAATACCACCACACCAAGGGTTAGATTTCAACATATGAATTTTAGGAGGACATATTTGATACATGGCAAGCAGTGATTTTGTTTTGTTCATTTGTGTGACCTCATCAAAACATACAGTGCCTGACATATGATAGACCTTCAATTCATGTTCACTGAATTATTGAATGAATAGGTAAATAAGTTTGAGTTTATTAATTCATGAATAAAGGAATCACTGGTTCTTACGTATACTGGTTCATAACTTACTCTGTTTTTCAATGCTCAACTGAAATGCATCTCTTCTAGTCCTTTCTGTGTTCCTTCTTTTTCCCACAACTAGAGTCCTGTTCTTCTGCCCTGTCCTCCTCGTATTTAAAGAGCACTTAGAACATTCTCAGCAGCATGTGTAGTACCTTTGACACTGGGGCAGATAATTTTTAACCCCTTCTCTATTTATTTCACACTTAGGACAGATTATTTTTATCCCCATTCTGTTATTTTCAATAATAATCATAAAGTGAAATCAATAATAATAATAATCAGAAAAGAAAACAAACCAGAAAAAACGTAACAGACCAATATTTCTCAGAGAATAAACTCTCTGAGGTACAGAGACTAATTTGCACCCAAAATGACAAAACTGAAGCAATTCAAGTTTTATTTCTTTATTTTAGAATCACTATGTTATCATTGTTCACTTCAAATCTCATGCTTAAATGCAAGGATATGCAATACCACAGCAGTCTGAAGAGACACCAAATTACTCCAAAATAGTTACAAATTTCATCTCAAAATGCACATGTGTAGCAGGCGTGGTCTGTATAACAGGATTTTGAATGAACTTTGACATGGCATACAATATTTATGAGAGGATAAGTAAAGTTTTCTAATTTTAAACTTGTATATACATATTATTAAAATTCAACAGGAACCACAGTAGTAATTGCTTTGAATTTAGATCTATACGATATTTTTTTTAAGGGAAGAGTATTTTGTCTTTCATATTGTTTAGAATTGCTACAACATGGTGGTAATAAAAAGACAGACTCAATTGCAGTGAGTTTATTATTGTTATTAAGTTCTCTATGGACATTGTAGCCTCTTGTTACCTTTCCTCAAGGTAGATTGTCCCCACCACTCTGCTCTCCATACACCATGTTCTTTTTTTTTTTTTTTTTTTGGACCTATCGCTGTTGTCTTATTTCTGTTGGAAAGTTCCGGGACAGAGGGCATACCGGATACCTTCCTGTTCTTTCTCCTTACACTCTTCTGGTTCATCTTTCATTCTAGCCCTGATGGTTAATTTTCTAAATCTACTTGGTGAGACCATGGGGTGTCCAGGTAGTTAGCCAAAGATTTTTCTGGGTGTTCCTACAAGGGGATTTATGAGTAAGACTTACATTTTCATTGGTGAAGTGAAACTATTGCCATGCATAATGCAGGTGGGTCTCATCATTAGTGGAAGATCTGACTTGAACAAAAGTGTAACCCTCTCCTAAGCAAAAGAATTCCCCAGAAGTCTGCCTCTGGAATTAATCTGCACCCCTGGCTGTTTTGAGTCTCCGGCCGGCTGTCCGCATTACAGATTTGGAGATATGGAACTATCAGTCTCCATTATCATGTGAGCTAATGCCTTTTATGACACTTTCAAAGCTTAAGTAACGTGTAGATACCTGCAATATTGACAGGCATTTTGAGGATAAAAATGAAACACTCTTCATGTGGTTTTTGGTGGAAGCTAGAACCTTGAATAGTACTGAGGTAGAGAGGTGGGCATCAAACACTTCGACCAGGCATTTTATACCATGCCAACATTCTACCGAAACGTTTATTCTCTTGGGAATGAAAAAATAGCCCCGTATCTGTCTGATCTTCTGCACCATTTGAAAAATGATCATTTATCTAGCTAATCAGGTGACTTGTTTCATGTATGACTACTTTCTGTTAGTAACATCACATAGTTCTACTGTAGCCCTTAAGATAGAGACAGGATAGAGAACTTTGCTACAAAATAATGATCATAACAAAAAGCATAATAAGAGAGAAGGAATGAAAATCACTTGACACACATTTTAATAAAATTCTAGCCTGGACAACAACAATAGCATTCTTTCTTTCCTCAAAACTCAAGTTGCCCAGTAGTACTTTACATCACAGGTGGTCCCTCTGCCCACGGAAAACAAGGGTGACCCCAGAGGTGTCTTGTTCCTCTTGAGAAGATCCCATCAGGACAGCACAACTCTCACTGTGGACAACCTGCGGATTCTCAGTATGTTCTACACTAGAGAGTGTCATTTATTACATTAGTTAACACCCCATGAAGAACAAGCCTGCCTAATTAGGTTAACTGTATTCCAAGGTCTACTTTCAAAAAAAAAAAAAGGTTTCATGGGTTCTTCACAAAGTTATTTAATCCTCACTTATTTGTTTAGGTGTGTACAGAGAAAAAGGAGATGTGTGGTGATGTGTGTGTCTTTCTAAAACACAAAAGGGCTTATTAAACATTGTTGTTTTTTTTTAAAGATTTTATTTATTTATTTGACAGAGAGAGAGAGATCACAAGTAAGCAGAGAGGCAGGCAGAGAGAGAGGAGGAAGCAGGCTCCCTGCCAAGCAGAGAGCACGATGCGGGACTCGATCCCAGGACCCTGGGATCATGACCTGAGCTGAAGGCAGAGGCTTAACCCACTGAGCCACCCAGGCGCCCCTAAATATTGGTTTTGAACTGAACTTTCACTGGTCAAACTTTCACTGATTACTTGTTAACATTTTCTTCCCCGTAAATCAATCACTTATTTTCATATTCAGGGTGGTCAGTGATCAAGTCCTTTAAAGTTACTTATATTAGTTATGTTCCTTATAGTTTCTAAGGAAAGCATATGCTTGGTTAATGAAAGAATTTTGGAAGCACTGGGTTCAGTTTAGGGTCCTGTATTTTAAGAGAAGTATAAAGATGTAAAGGTTGATCCTTTAAGAGGTTCAAATCACATGATTTTTTCTTTCTAGGAGAAAAAAAAGGAATGGAATTATAACATTGGAGGAAATTTTTATCTTTTTGAGTCCGTACGTGAAGATTATAGTAAGTAGTTTCAGTTAAAATTGAGGAAATGAGTTTATAGCATTTATAGTATAGTATAATAAAAGTGGATTAGATATAAGGACCTGATATTATATTCCCTTACATTTTATATATATATATATATATATATATATATATATATATATATAAATGTGTGTGTTTGTGTGTGTGTATGTATAAATATATATATATTTAAATATATATTCTTCATACATGTGTTTATTGACCACCTACAAGGTAAAGCTATTAGGACAAAGAAATATGGAATGTGATTTAGCCTGTGTATTAGTCAGGATTCTCCAGAGAAACACAACCAATATGAGCTAAAGATTTAATCTGTAAAGGAGGTATAAAATAAGTTATGCATTTGTTACGACTTCTTCAGGATTCGAACTGGTTAATAAGTGTAATATTTTGTGTGTTCAATAAAATACAATTTACTGTTAGTAAAAACTTACATTATTAGTATAAGTTTTAGAAATATTGAGTGAAGAAATTGTAATTCTGTGTAAATCTTCTTTTTTTCTTAACACTTAGCTTCTGTGAATTCCTTAGCCCACATTTTTTTCAATATATAAATATATAAAATAATCAATATGTAAAAAATCCTGTCCATAATAAATCATTTAAGAAAAGGCTGTTACCATTGCATGGAGCACTGGGTATGGTGTAAAACTATGAATTCTGTTATGCTGAAAAGAAATTAAAAAAAATATTTATAAAAAAAAAAAGAAAAGGCTGTTACCAATTTGCTCTTACCATCTTCCATCTCAGATTACAAAGTCATATATATTTTTTTAAAGGGCCAAGTGGACATAACTGCCGAAGCTGGGTGAGGGGTTCACATAGGTTCACATCTCTAATTTTGATGGTTTTGAAAATATTAATAGTACATTTTTTAAAGATTATATATTATCATTTGAGAGAGAGAGAACAGGGGAGGGGCAAAGGGAGAGAGAGGATCTTAAGCAGGCTCCACACCCAGAGTGGATCCTGATGCGGAGCTTGATCTCACAACCCTGAGATCATGACTTCTGGGCTGAAATCAAGAGTCAGACACTTAACTGACGGAGCCATCCAGGCACCCCTCAATAATACATTTTTAAGAGATATGTTAGAGCAGATGAGACTAACTACCCAAGTACTGTGTGTATAATGTGCTAATAGCAAATATTCAAAGTAATGACTGAGTTCACCTTTCTGCTAGTTTGCAGATTTGTATGCATATATTAGTGGGTTGGAACCACAGTGGGCACGGGATACTCGTGTATTATTCAATGTTCATTTTTGTCTAATATTTGTCACCTACCTTTGGAATGGTTTCTCATAAAATGTACGTAGGCAAAAAGTTAAAATCCTGCATTTGTTGGTATTTTAAAATAATAAATATAAATGTAAAACTCATGCAAGAAATGAATTTTTGACAACTCACCTTTATTTAAGAAGTATACCAAAAATGATAAAGAAAGGGGAAACACATTTTTTCTTTTGATTTAATGTAACTGACATTCTAGACCTATCAGTAAATACAGATTAGGACTGGAAGAAGCAACATTCATATTTTTATTGTAGGAACATAATATTAATATAAACATTTACTACCATTCTATTTTTATTTTTTTGAGTTATTTATTTATTTTAGAGAGAGAGAATGAGTGGTGAGGGAAGGGGAGAGGGAGAGAGAGAATCCCAAGGAGACCCCCTGCTGATCATGGAGGCTGATGTGGGGCTTGATGCCATAACCCTGAGATGGTGACCTGAGCTGAAGCCACGAGTCTGACACTTCATAAGCTGAGCCACCCAGGCACCACACTACCATTCTGTTTTTAAAAGTTTACACATTCTGTATATTTGCTGATTGACTTCCTGATTGTTAAGGAAAGAATTTGTGATCTCAAAAATAAGGAAAATTTTTCCACAACATACACTTATCTCCCTATGAAACGTATTATATGCATCAGCTGGAAGTGGTATTTCCTTTGACACCTACATAGCCAGGTAACTTTTTTTAGTCATATACGTTCCAACTTCTGGAATTTAATTTTGCACACACTGAAAGAGTGCTGATTTTGGAAGATCCCTAAGCTTCATATCTTTAACACCTTAAAGCCATTTTGTTTATAACTTTAAGCTTCAGGTCCTATTGATTGATAGTCTCCCACGGATCATAAATGCATGATTCCCAGGCATGAGAACACAGAAAAATTCTCTCCTTTTTCTCTTCAACCTTGACAATCTGGGGGACAAATCTCTTAACATTTGGCTGGTTCTCTGTAAAAATCAAAAGGAGACAGAATCTGGGGCAGTTGGCTGCATGATCATCGTGAGACTGTGAAGGTCTGAGATCTCACCCTTCTTGCAAACTAGTAAGGAAACCTGCCACAGTCTCGTGCGTGTTGGCAGCACACTTGAGACTTCCGGGGTCAGACAAATGATTTCATTACTAGCAGCAATAGGAGTAGCCAGAGTCTCAGTCTGTGCCAGTTCTCTGAGCCCAATTTCCTGAAAGAAGAAGCAGAATCAGGTAGCAACTGTATGCTCATACTCAGCGGACTGTGTTACAGGAGAGGAACCTGAGCTCAAGGAGCCCAAATCTTTTATAATGAGCAGTAAACCTGCCTAATAGTTGCCCCAGAGGGAGACACTGCCTTTATGAGAACAGACAGTAGGCAGAGCTGCCCTTTGCTCCTGAGAGAGACGTAATCCCTAACTTTCCTCCATTCATTATACAAACATCTTGGAAAGATAGTCCAGAGCAACGGCAGCCCATGCCTCTGCTCATAAGATGTGCAGACATGCACGAGACCCATAGTAAATTGTCTCTTCACAGACACAGAAAGAAAAACATTAAAAGGATCAAAAGTTTTTCTAGAACAGTAGTCAGTTGTGTGCCATACACCAGGGGGTGGGCTAGCACAAGAGGTAAGAGAACCCAAGAAGGGGAAGAATGACCTTGAATGGGAGCTAAAGCGAGAAGAGAGTTGTTTATGTTTACTGCTTGAGAGAAGAAACCAGTAGAGAGGGAGACAGAGAGATGAGGAAAAGCACAGAGGAAAATCCCCATAGGAGCAATTACTAGAACCCTGTGGACAATGCTGCTTTTCCTTCTGTTCGAAGCCCCCTCACATTGACAATACACAGATTTCCAACTGGGGTTAGATAAACTAAAACCTCAAATTCCTTAACTCCGGGACTTGCTTTGTTGTTACAAGGCCAGCCAACTCTAACCTGCTCTCTTTCTCTCTGTCCTTAGGCTTTTCTCCAAAGATATAAGGTCAATTTAATTCAATTTAACTGATTTGACCTGTTGGCGTGTATTGATTGCACTACCACTGATGAAGCCTCCTACCTGCTCTACTTCCTAATCATCCACACTTCCTTCCTCTCTTGGAGTTGGAAAGAATGACTCTTAGGCAGCGCAGGCCTCCAGGTCAGTAGGGAGATCCCTCCTTTAATGGAACTACGGATGAAATTATGCGTGTTAGATTGTCTTTATGAGGAGACTCCCACTTCACTATTTTTCAGGTATGAATTCTGCAGAGAAAGGCGTCATGTCTATGGTGTGAAGTCAGAACTGATTTCAGTTTCTTACCTGCTAGTGAAAGAAAAAACATTTTTTTAAAGACAACAAATGACTGCCACTTTTATTTCCGGGGGGCAGATCTAAATATCTCGGTGAAACGTAACATCGCTATTGTGCTTTTACTTTAGATGAGGATATTTGCCCATCTTCTGCCAGAGATAATAAACATTTATTGACGTTTGATGGCATTGGCTCTCTCTTCTACATTTGTGGAGGGGAAATGCACATTTCCTCTCCGACAGCTGGTAGAGATGAGTGGGGAGATTCCTTCCTGTGTGCACAGGAAGCAACAGTTTGGCCCATCTGCTAATCAAGCCCTGCTCCCACATTTACTGTGACTTGAGCATGTCACTGAACTGCCATTTTTAAACTACATCTCAAACGGAGGGACTAATACCTACCCTGTAGTTATTAATATATGCAGAACACTGAGTCCAGTGTTTGTGTGCTAAGGAAAAAATGAATTAGTTTTGTTAGTATCAATTACTAGAGAGCTATGGAAGGTGCATGTTGGCAGCACACTTGAGACTTTCGGGGTCAGACAAATGATTTCATTTCGAGCAGCAATAGGAGTAGCCAGAGTCTCAGTCTGTGCCAGTTCCAGAAACAAAGGGGGAAGGAGGAAATAATTCCCATTATTTCCTCATCTACACCAAATACACATTCCTGCTTTGCTCAGATAGGTTTGTTTTTTTTTTTTAATTCACCCTGTGCCTTGTTGATTAGATCTAAACCCAGTTCATTTTTTAAAAGATTTTATTTATTTACTTGAAAGAAAGAGAGAGGGAGAGGGAGTGAAGGGAGAGGGGCAGAGGGAGAAGAAGAGAGAGAAGCAAGACCCCCTGCTGAGCAAGAAGCCTGATGAAGGACTTGATCCCAAGACCCTGAAATCATGACCTGAGCTGAAAGGCTGACGTTTAATCCACTGAGCCACCCAGGTGCTCCTAAACACAATTCATTTGTTCATTCATTTTTTTCTTTTTCTAACTGAGTAAACACTAATATTTAAGAATTTTATAGGCTAGCTGAGCCTGAAGGAGGTTGAGAATCTTTCAGGGGTTGGAGAACATTGAGAACACTGGGTTTATCTTAAACACACAACTCAAAAGTTTCCAACTCCTTAGTGAATATTTCCCAGACCCTCAACCCCTGCCTTCCAGGCCATTGCTTCTCCTCATTGTTACTCCTACACTGTTGGCTCATACTGTCCCACTGTGTTATGTTAATGATTTGGATGCCTGTCTATCCACGTACACAATGAGCCCTCAGACCGTGTCTTTGACTTCTAGCACTGGGAAGACGCTCGATACATGTGTGAATGAACTCATAAATAAATAGCATTCTGAATAAGTTAATTAATGGCAGTAGAGAAGTCCAGAATGAGAACAAAACTGTAGCCTTGTTTAATTAGAGCAGGGTACCTGAAATCTTTACCTGCATGGGGGCAACATGAAGGCAGGGAGGTAGGCATGCTTTTGGTGTTATATGGAACAGCTATTTTATGGGAACCAAGAACAAAAGGATAGGTCATCTGGGGGGTTGGTCTGCTTTAAGGCCCTTTCTTCCTCCTGGGATTCACTTTCCCTACTCTACCCCCTACCCCTCTTCACCCAACATAATCCAATATAATCCAAATATAATCCAACATAATCAAAATAAATTGAAGGGAGTCTGACTCAAGAACATTCTTGCTCAGTAGTAGTGAGTGATCTGGTGACTATAGCAGAGGCTGGGAGGAAATTCCAACTGGGATGCACAGCAAAGCAGACCACAGTGCTGAATAGGGAGCAGAGCAATCCTAGCCTATTAAAGCAACCCTGTCCCCGGGCAGGTAGTCAGTGAAAAGGGAATCAGAACCCTCAAAATTCCAGGTGCAAAATCATCTCTTTCCTGAATTATTATAAGAACCCTTTAGGATGAAACTGAGGGTAGCAATGTCAAGAAGGAGAAAGGAGCAGTTCTGAAACATTTTGGAGAATTAATTAATAGTAATAAAGTTACATTTTATTAAGCATCTACTGTGCCCCCAGGATTAAGAATTTTGCATGCTTTATCGGTTTTCATCTTAAATTTAACCTCTATGATGTAGGAGTCCTTGTGCCCATTTTCAAAGTGGAAATCAGGATCTCTGGGAAGTCAAACAGCCTGCCTGTGTTCCCAAAGTTTATAAGCCACAGAGGTGAGGTTCAAAACCATGTCATTCTGATGCCAAGTCCAGTCCTTGTTCTTTAGAGGCTTTTAACTCTACCTCCCCAGATTGGGTGTAGGGAGAATATAAATAAAAATTATCCCATAGTTTGAGTTGTTGTATCTAAAAATGATGGTGTTTTTGAAGCTCTGGTAGAACAACTGAAAAGAACCTTTTGAGGGGTTCCTGGGTGGCTCAGTCTGTTAAGCATCTGCCTTTGGAGACCTGCATCAGGCTCCCTGCTTAGCAGGAAGCTTGCTTCTCCCTCTCCCACTCCTTCTGCTTGTGTTCCTTCTCTTGCTGTCTCTCTCTCTCTCTGTCAAATGAATAAATAAAATCTTAAAAAAAAAAAAGAAAAGGACCTTTTGAGTAAAGATGCATCTATACTTTGTACATTGTACTTTGTACCACCTTTTTATATAGCTCTTCTGTACATGATCAGTGGACCTTTGGGAGTAAATGATATTTTAGTTCACTCACCTTATAATGGATATATTTGTATTAGATTCCTCATAAGTTTGCTGTGAGGATGAACTCAATAAATACTATTATTCACTATTATGAATATTTGGTTAGAAAACAACACAATGTTTACTTCTGGTAATGTACATGATTTTGTTTTCAGCTGTTGGAATAAACTTTCTGCATTCAACTGGGAAAGATTTTCTTCTACTCTTAAGGAAAAGCAGTGTGTTAATGAGAATAGTGTGTTATTCTTCCTTGAGCCTTATAAGTCAAACTGTGTGTAAACATTTTACGTCCATTATTTTATTAATTTAATTCTAAAATTCCATAGAAATCAATGAATGCTGGAGACAGATTTTAAAAATACTTTTTCTCACTAATATGTAGTTCATGGATGGGTTTCAGAAAATAATGAATTTTAAAAAATTCTAGATGTGTGCTAGTATGTATTTCATCCATTTCTCAATGGAGTCTATTACCCACTCTCTCTCACCCGAGTGATTAAAAATTGCTTTTCTAAGCATTTAACAAAGTACAGCTCCCTTTTTTGATCAAAACTCTTCAAAGTGTAGGGGTAGAGGGTACATACCTCAATATCATCAAAGCCATCTATGAAAAACCCACCGTGAATATCATTCTCAATGGAGAAAAACTGAGAGCTTTTCCACTAAGGTCAGGAACACGGCAGGGATGTCCATTATCACCACTGCTATTCAACAGAGTACTAGAAGTCCTAGCCTCAACAATCAGACGACAAAAAGAAAGTAAATGCATCCAAATCGGCAAAGAAGAAGTCAAACTATCACTCTTTGCAGATGACATGATACTTTATGTGGAAAACCCAAAAGACTCCACTCCACATCTGCTAGAACTTGTACAGGAATTCAGTAAAGTGTCAGGATATAAAATCAATGCACAGAAATCAGTTGCATTTCTATACACCAACAACAAGATGGAAGACAGAGAAATTGAGGAGTCAATCCCATTTATAATTGCACCCAAAACCATAAGATACCTAGGAATAAACCTAACCAAAGAGGCAAAGAATCTATACTCAGAAAACTATAAAGTACTCATGAAAGAAATTGAGGAAGACACAAAGAAATGGAAAAATGTTCCATGCTCATGGGTTGGAAGAACAAATTTTGTGAAAATGTCTATGCTACCTAAAGCAATCTACATGTTTAATGCAATCCCTATCAAAATATCATCCTTTTTTTTTTCAAAGAAATGGAACAAAGAATTCTAAAATTTATATGGAACCAGAAAAAGCCTCAAAAACCAGAGGAATGTTGAAAAAGAAAGCCAAAGTTGGTGGCATCACAATGCCAGACTTCAAGCTCTATTACAAAGCTGTCATCATCAAGCCAGTATGGTACTGGCACACAAACAGACACATAGATCAGTGGAACAGAATGGAGAGCCCAGAAATAGACCCTCAACTCTACGGTCAATTAAACTTTGACAAAGCAGGAAAGAATGTCCAATGAAAAAAAGACAGTCCCTTCAACAAATGGTGTTGGGAAAATTGGACAGCCACATGCAGAAAAATGAAACTGGACCATTTCCTTACACCACACACAATAATAGACTCCAAATGGATGAAAGACCTCAATGTGAGACAGGAATCCATAAAAATCCTTGAGGAGAACACAGGCAGCAACCTCTTCGACCTCAGCTGCAGCAACTTCTTCCTAGAAACATCACCCAAGGCAAGGGAAGCAGGGGCAAAAACGAACTATTGAGACTTCATCAAGATCAAAAGCTTTTGCACAGCAAAGGAAACAGTCAACAAAACCAAAAGATAACCGACAGAATGGGAGAAGATATTTGTAAATGACATATCAGATAAGGGGCTAGTATCCAAAATCTATAAAGAACTTATCAAGCTCAACACCCAAAGAACAAATAACCCAATTAAGAAATGGGCAGAGAAAATGAACAAACATTTCTGCAAAGAAGACATCCAGATGGCCAACAGACACATGAAAGAGCGCTCCACATCACTCGGCATCAGGGAAATACAAATCAAAACCACAAGGAGATACCACCTCACACCAGTCAAAATGGCTAAAATTAATGTCAGGAAACAACAGATGTTGGCGAGGACGTGGAGAAAGGAGAACCCTCCTACACTGTTGGTGGGAATGCAAGCTGGTGCAACCACTATGGAAAATAGCATGGAGGTCCCTCAAAAAGTTGAAAATAGAGCTACCCTACAACCCAGAAACTGCACTACTGGGTATTTACCCTAAAGATACAAATGTAGTGATCCGAAGGGGCACGTGCACCCAAATGTATTATAGCAGCAGTGTCCACAATAGCCAAACCATGGAAAGAACCTAGATGTCCATCAACAGATGAATGGATAAAGAAAATATGGTATACACACACACACACACACACACACACACACACACACACAATGGAATACTATGCAGCCATCAAAAGAAATGAAATCTTGCCATTTGCGACGACATAGATGGAACTAGAGGGTATTATGCTTAGCAAAATAAGTCAATCAGAGAAAGACAATTATCATATGCTCTTCCTGATAGAGGAAGTTGAGAGGCAATGTGGGGTTTTGGGGGTTAGGAAAGGAATAAATGAAACAAGATGGGATTGGGAGGGAGACTAACCAGAAGAGACTCTTAATCTCACAAAACAAACTGACGTTTGCTGGTGGGGAGGGGTGTGGGGAGATGGTGGTTGGGTTATGGACATTGGGGACGGTATGTGCTATGGTGAGTGCTGTGAAGTATGTAAACCTGGCGATTCACAGACCTGTACCCCTGGAGCTAATATTACATTATATGTTAATAAAAAATTTAAATATAAATAAATAAATAAATAGAACATAAATTTTGAAAAAAAATTGCTTTTCTATAGGTACTGATTCAAATCCTTTTTGGAAAGAAGCAGTGTTCATTAATATGCTAAATGAAATTATTGCACAGAGAGTGCTTCACCTTCATGCAAATTTATAGCCTATTTCAGGGGTTTGGGGAACAATAGCAACAAACCCTTCTTCCATATTTAAGCCATACCTAAGTCATTAACAAATTCCCAGTGGGAAATTTATAATATACATATAACTGTGATAAGATTCTAAAGTCAATCAAGGGGATGAAAAGTTCTGCTCTTTTCTCAAAGCCCAAACAAAAATCCTTGGTGGTGCAACACAAGGGTCAGCATATACAAAACTTTGAGACTGTGGTGTCAGAGTTAAGCAGGTATTTCATGTCTTCTTGTTGTCATTTGAGTTTGTCTTTTATGCTAACCATATGGTAACTATCTTTTTTTCCTTTTTAACCAAGTATGGGGTTTAGTTTAAGATTTAGAACTTGCCAATGAGGCACAAAGGGAAGGGATTGGTATTATTTGATGTTATTTGCAGTTTCTAGACAGGATGTGGAAAGAATTGGATAAAGGACTTTTAATACTTCATCTAAGATTTTTCCTATAATGAGTAGTTAACAGGAGTCAAAATTTTCTGTATCTTTTTCATTAAAAAATGTCAATAGTGATTTCTATCCTTATCAGTATTGTCACAGCACATAAAACAATGGGTTTAGTTTTTAAAAATAATTTTATGTCATCTGCCTCTTTGTCTGACCTTTCAGTCTGGTGTCGAGAAAGCCTGAGCTATCCATTACCTCAGTCAGAGTCATGGTCCATTAGGTCTTTGGGTCTTTTCCTCTATTTCAGTGATATGTTGAAGATGACCTTGGAGATTCCTTTGAGCTTTGAGATTCTGTGATCTTCTAAGCATTGGTTGTTGACAGAACCAGAATTTTTAAACTTAGAATTATTTAAAAAATCATCTATTTTATAAGCATCAGAAAGTGACTTCTTGTCTAAGATTCCTGTGTTAAAGAGGACAGCGGACCCTACGTTGGGTCTCAGTGTCTAGTCAGCTACTCTTCCTGACACAAGAGAACGTGGATTTTGTCACTGTGACTCATATGTGAAATGCACATCCAAAGGTTATGTCATGAGGACTCAAAGAAGGTTCTTCTCAGAATTGTGTTCTGGTTAGTGTGAAAGACTTTCAGTTAGCTTTTATGAAGGTGAAGATTGGGTTGTGATTTTGAAAGAGGTAAGAAGGAAAAGGAAAAAAGGAAGGAGAGAGGTGATTCTTACAATTGGATTTTTACATTATTTTTATCTATCTGGAGGGCTCTATAAAATCTCTTCACTTTATATTTCTTTGGAAATCCTTTTTTATTTACATTTCTATGGTGCGACTTTTTTTTTTTTTCTTTTCTGAATCAGGATCATCCATGCGTTTTAACATATCTATTCATAGCCACTTTTGTAGACATCACCTTCTTAGTGTAGCGAAATATTAGAGCACTGATTTGGAACTATGGCAGGGATTGGAAGAGGCGACAATGATGCTGGATAGATAGATGCTAGGAGAGGTGGGGATGTGTGAAATATAAGGTTACAAATGTAAATAACTTCTTCAAGAAGTTCCCATAAATTGAAAAAATAAAGTAAAATAACTATTAAAATTCTTTTTTTCTAGGTATCTTGAGGTTAAGCATTAAATATATATTTTGTTTTTTAATGAGGACAATCTGGGACTTAGAGACATGAATGAGAATTTTTAACTTTGCAATATCTTTAAAAATTCAAGCTAATTTGTGCTATGACTTTTTAGTTTACTCAGTGATCTCATATTCTTTAAGTTAAATATCGTTTCAAAGAATACTTTCCCGTCTAATCATGGGTCTTCTTTCTTTGAAGTATGTGACACAGAAAGTGTAATTTGCAAAATAAGTTTCTACAAAATGGAGACAGAGATAAATGAGCTCACAAAAAAGAACCAAAAAATGGAGAACTCTTTAGGAAGAGGGAAGCATTACTGAGTATGATGTCTGTGGGAAAATGGTACTAGTCATTCATTTTTACATGAATAAAGGGGTTTTGTTTGGTTGACTTTTGATAATGAATTAAAAAAAATTCAAACGAAAACCTAGTCTTCTCAAGGGCTACATGTGAAAAGGTAGCCTTGTAGCAACCATCTTTCACACACAGGATCTAAAATATTCCCATTCATAAAGTTCTGGTAGATTCTATTTTCAAAAAAGATGTACTTTTTCACAAGTAACATTTAGGAATCCTTGCCAAACTTTTGGAGTTGTATGACTGTTAGGGGAAAAGGAGAGAGAGAGAGAGAGAGAGAGAGGGAGAGAAGAGCAAGGTATTAAAGCCACTGATCCAAAGTAAATCTCCCTTCTGCCAATTGGAGACATTGAAGTGTAAGAATAAATGGACGGGGCCATAAATGCCTAAGAAACTGGGGATTCACGGAGTATGCACTTCTAGTTGTGCTGTTTCTCCATTAACATCCCTACCATATGTCTCAGATTTAGCTGATTTTATTTTCAGAAGATAAAAGGCGCCAAATCATCCACCACACTGGCACCTTTAATGAGCTGGGGTTATTTTGCCTCTTAGCTTACATGTGAAAATCAATAGAAAAGCTCACCCTCTCGCTTTCAGTCAAGTCTAGACACACTGGGAGCAGGGATGCAAAGTTTATTTGTGGTCCTATCATACATAATAAAGATCCTGTAATGGTTATTTTTCCGTCACCTTTGCTTGACCTGAAAAATTTTAATAGGATCTAAAATATCTCATGCTTGACCTATTACTGTCAAATAGCAATCAAGATGCTATGTTTAAAACTGACTTTAAAGCAGAATAACAACACATTTGCTAAGCAATATTGAATGAAATGCAGACTTCTCAGTAGTTTCTAGTAAAATCGTTGTTAGGCTGTGTAAATACAAGCTCGAAGAATAGAGAAGAAGCCTAACACTTAGGAGGAAGCTTGACTCTACTTTTTTCACGCAAAGTAGCTCAGAACTTTGAAAATGGGTTACCCTTACACACGTGTTCTTAAAAATAAATAAATACACATGTATTTATAATTTGAAATTACATGTTCACTCATTTAACACACGCAGAGTAAATTCTGACCTATTTTATGCTACTGAGTAGTTATTTGTAACATAAAGTGCCTATCTGAGGAAAGAAATTATTAGAAATAAATAATGCAATCCACAGCAAGTATCAGTATATTTCTAAAATAAATTTGGAAATATATATTATGCCGTATTTGGTAGGAACACAGAATGGGCAGATTTTAAATGCTTAAGTGAACGCTATGTTACCGTTCAAATGTTGTCTAAATGACGTAGCGTGCACGGACTCCTGATTTGTAGACGCCTTTAGCGTCTTTCCTCTAATTTGACCGAGGTTATATGACATCTGATATTTTGATCGCTCATCTTGTGGAAGACGACGGTTAGCTATAGGTTAATAGAAAGTTCGTACCACGATGGCAGACAGTAAGTTTTGAATCTGCTTATAACGAAATGTAACAGCGCACCCTGCTAAGAACTCTACTATTCATGCTGAGGTTTAAACACTGGAATTGGGTTCCCAGTGGATTTTCACTTTCACAAGTACTTAATGCAGCTTTAGGTGTCTCAGGGGCAAACTGAACTGGCCACTGAATATCCTTTTTAAGGGGAGTTAACAATGGCTTAGTTCTACCTCTCTTGAAATACAGGATTCATGTTTTTCTCTCTTAAAATTTAGTGTTCCTAGAGGCAGTCGGGAACATTAGAGAATGAGACTGTATTTATCCATCCCAAGCTAGGTACAATGTAGGTGAGGGCAATCCAATGTTCCCTGCGGTGCTTTGTCAAAGCTTTTTAACCCTACGCTGAAAGGATAACCACTTCAGAGTGAGGTTACAATTGAAACTCCAAACCTATTAAAAACTTGGGCCTTTACATTGGTGCAGGCTTTTGATTATAAAAAAATTCTATGTACTTTTGAGGATGTACACTTCTGTGCCAGAGGTGATATTGTGAACCCTGGACTTATTACAGGTGCAGCCAATTCTAGGATTAGAACCCAGACCTTAGATCCTTTCTTTTTGAACGAGATTGTGATTTTATTTTGGGCTGGAAGAGTTACGAGGCAAACCAACTCAAGCTAAAGTCATAAAGCGCACATATAAATGGTGCTGGGAACAGAGAAAGTAGAAAAGTTCTATCCGTGATCGAAGATATCTCCTGCTAAAAAAACTTCACGCGTGCATATACACACATACATAAGTAGATCGGACAGAGGAAGCCACGGAGACCCTACAGGCATCTGTCTGCCACTCCTAGTGATCCAGATCTTCAAACATCTCAATACAAGGTTTTTGCTTTCATTTCCATAGCAAGGGAAGAGATGGCCCGAGAGCTCACAGGGGTAAGTAAATGCACTCATTTGGAAATGACACATTACTTTCGCTCGTGTTTCCTTGGCCAAAGACTATCAAGGGAGCAGGGAAGTTAAAAGACCACTTCTTCCCATCCCCACCATAAGCTGAAGGGGTTACTACCAGGGAGTAACCCCAGTATCCATCACATAAGAGGTGACAGAATTACAGGTAGGAGATCCATTCACTTTTTAACTATATCAAACAGGTATTGCTGAATTAACAAATATACCTGATTGTGAATAAAGGGAGATTTTGACATTATTCCTAATGATGTCTCGATAAAAATCAATAACATAATTTTTATAAAACCACACAAATATGCATATTTATAAAGTACTGCATTTCATTAAATATTCAAATGGCATTTCAATATTTAAACAAAATCCATAGACTAATTTCATTATTGTCACAGGCAGAATATTATATTACTTGAAAAGTACTCAATAAGATTGATTTGTGTTCTCTGTAAAATGTAGTCTCCACTGACCACTTGCCAGGTTGGGTTACAAGAGCCTTTCAAACCACAAACTGTGCTGTGGTCTTTACAATGCAATGCCTGGAATGCTTACACTAGGCTTTGGAACTCTACAAAATATCAATGGCCAGTTCACAGCCAATACCTATCCAGGCAGAGGCACTTTGCTGCAGATCGTTTGAAGTAGCTATTACTGTAAATCAAAGGCTTAGTGTGTTCTTATTTTATTTTCCCTTTGCCCTTCTAGAATATTCATAAACAAATTGTCTATCTCTGCACCCAGAAAAGATAGCCCCCTGATAAACCTCTAGCTATCATCATTTAATCCCTCCCCGACTTTTAAATAAACCCCATCAATACTATTCATTATTAATGAAAGGTAGGATGATTCCTGGATGAAGTTTTAGTTCAGGCGGCAAATCGATACTTCTGACCATGTCTGTTTCATTATTGACAACGTCTACCCACATTTACTCTTATAATTAAGTTTTAGTTCAACTCCTAACTTTTCTCCAGCGTTTGAAATGGCTATATGGTGTTCTTAATTTCAGCTGCTGTTTCATCTTTCTCAGTAGGTGCCCATTTTATTGTTAAAGGTCATACTCATTTGTCTGCTCCAACAAAGGCAGCCCTTAAAGTTGGCTGTGGTTTTGACAGACAGTGGTCCCTATAAGTGATGGCCTTCAGGACAGAGCTGGCACTGGGAGTCAGTCACCACAGCAAGGGGAATAACAGATAACAAATCATGCCACTCTTTTTCCTCTTGGCGTGATGGACGACAGCACAGCGGGGGTAACTTTTCAATGTCCTCAGATTAAAAACCCCTCAAACAAATGAGTTCTGAAAATACTGCCCAGGGGCATGAAAGGGAGCTGTTGGGCTCAAAATACTTTTAGAAAATAGGTTTTTTTTTTTTTAAATGTACAATTTATGGCCACTCAATGTAATTATCTAATTTTCAGTGATACTTTCAATTTTATACACACAAAGCTCAGCTGTAGATTTGAGGGGCTGTTGTCATTACGGATATACAGCTTTTCGGAGAGAAGCATGTAGTGCTTTGCAAGGCATAGCAAACAAAATTCTGAAGGGAAATTTGGTATTTGTCAGTGTATCATACGCATTTCGGTGTACTACAGATTATTTTAAACAGTACTGTTTACATGACATATTAATCAGCTCCTCACTGAACGGCAGAAAGAAAGATAATCAAATGATCAAGCTCTGGCTATATGTTAAATCACCTCTTCATTTCCTGGTCTGTTGTTAGCATCCCTAACAGCAGTGCAAAATAAAATACAAATATTTCCATTTAAAAATATTAAATCTACTTTACCTGACATATTACATTGTCAAATATTTTTTTTATTAACTGAAAAGTAGAAAATGAACAAATTCTGTTATTTCTAGTTTTAAAAAAATGCAATCAGGTGTATTTGTTCCATACCTGTCATTACAATGACTATATGAGTAGGTGAATATAGTGTACAATAGTCATAATTTTATGTGTATATAAAAATGTGTGTATATATCATGAATGTATATAAACCATGAGAAAAGGATAACATTTGTCTGGATGTTTTAGCCATCTTCATAGTTAATATGCCTGAGCAGCTTGCTGTAAGCAGTGATTATGGGCCTTTCTCCCAGGAAGATTGATTCAGCAGTTTTGAAATGAGGCTTGGAATCTGTATTAATGTGAGTCTGAGGTGATCTAGATATAACTTGATCTAGCTGTAATTGGGGACCCAGACTGGGCTTGTTGACGTTGGATTAGCACTCCTAGGTCCCAGTGTTTTGTACAGAAGTGCTGGCTTTGGAGCCAGGTGGACGAAGGTTTGCATCTTGGTCTTACTAGCTGGGTGACCTTTGGCACGTTACTCAACTTCTCCGAACTTCAGCTTTATGGATGGTTCCCTGGCAATAACAAATCATATCTTGAAGGACTATTGGGAGATTAAGAAGTGGTCTTTACTTGCTAATTATACAGCTGAAATGATTAAGACAACACAATTCAGAGCTTGAATTAAAACACCTTTTTAGGAGATAAATGGACTCTCCCACCTCTTCCTGCCCCACAGCCCCAGGGCTTTGGGCCATTCCAAGGCACCTTGAAAGCTGCCAATATATACAGATGAAGTTATCTATTCTGCTGGACATTTAATTTATTTCTAAGTTTTTATTTTTTATTTTACTTATTTTTTTAAAAGATTTTAGTTATTTATTTGACAGACAGAGATCACAAGTAGGCAGAGAGGCAGGCAGAGAGAGAGAGGGGGAAGCAGGCTCCCGGCTGAGCAGAGAGCCTGATGCAGGCCTTGATCCCAGGACCCTGAGATCATGGCCTGAGCCAAAGGCAGAGGCCTAACCCACTTAGCCACCCAGGCGCCCCTGTTTCTAAGTTTTTAAAGTCATTTTCATAGCATTTCATTAAATATGTTTGTAGATATATCTTTAAACTCTTATGATTGTATTTTTGTAGGATAAATGTCTGGAAATTAGATTGCTGTCATATAGTATATGGATTTATTTTTTTGATTCTCCTGTCAAATTCCTTTCCAAAATCTGCACCAATTTATTATACCACAAATATTGTAGGAGAATGTCTATTTTCTATACCTCTGGCAATACTGAACCATATCAATTTTATAAATATAGATTTCATTGGTTCTTAGACATACTTTGTCCCCCATTTTTAACAGCTCTAAAATTTGAGTATGTCTTATAGTCAATGACATATAGTAGTCAAATCCACTTTTCCCATGTTACGTAAATACATGATTGTGTTTTCGGGCACCTGGGTGGCTGGGTTGGTTAAGCCACTCTTGATTTTGGCTCAGGTCATGATCTCAGGATTGTGAGATTGAGTCCTGCATCAGGTTCCATGTTCAGCATAGAATCTGCTTGAGATTCTCTCTCTCTCTCAGCCCTTCCTCTGAGGTGCATGGATGCAGGCTGTCTCTTGCTCTGAAAATAAATAAATAAAATCTTTAAAAAAAATCATGATTGTGTTTTATAATTGATGATCACTTAGTTTCAATGGAATGTGGCATTTTTCAACCTGACAGGTAGTGAAAATCAGATCTTAATGCTGTTTGTGTTTTATCATATTAATTTCTAGTGAAGCTGTACATCTTTCCAATTTATCCACATGTAATTTTTCTTTTATAAATTGTTCATCTCAATTAATTGTAATGGTAAATATAAGGAATTATGCAAAGGGTACAGATTGCTGAAGAGCATTTTGTGGTGGACAATCTTTACAAAACTAGGTACATTCAAAACTTTCATTGATCCAGTCAGTGTCTTGCTAGGGCAGGACCGTTTTCAATATGGTGATCTGTTCCCACACAAAACATTACATGTCTCTTCACAATTCCTGTCTTGTTAGGAAAAAAGATTTAAAAAATTTTGTCTTTTAATGGACAAAGAGCACATTCTTCAGAGAAAAATAGGCACTCCTCTCTTTCATGAGAGACAACCTTTGTGTCCTAGAATCAGCACTTTTCCTCTATAAGTTAGAGTAGAACTAAGGCAACCATATTTGCTTGCTTTTTTCCAATACTGACAAAACATATTGCTACTGGTGGAAAGAACTCTTTGTTCCTGAATCTGACATCCCATTATTAACTTGCTCTCTAATTGTGGTAATATGTGTTTTATTAAGATTTCTCCTGCTTGATTCAAATCAACATTCCTTCCCCTATTTGTATCTCATACACTTCTAGCTCAGTGGTGCTTAATGGGCATGATTCCATAGTGGGGATCCTTCTACAGTAGAAGGAGACTTTTTTTTTTTTTTTTTTTTGTATTGACTGGATGGAGATAAGGGTGGGTAGCTACTAGCATCTAGTGGGTGGAAGATTGGGATGCTGTGAAATATCCTACAATACATAGGACAGCCCGCACAACAAAGCATTATTCATCTAAAATATCAGAAGTGCCACAGTTGAGGAACCCTGCTTTAGAGTTTCATTTTAAATGGGCTTAACCGACAAATCACAGTGTTTGGAATTTCAGTAGTCTCTAGGGATTCTCAACACCTACCCCGCCCCCTCCCGCCCACACCGCGATGCATAACACTTGAGTGATGTAACATACCTTTTATTAATAATAGTTTCCCACAGGAATGGTGTAGGAGGGCGGGGACAAAGATTCCCTGCCTATAATTTGAAAAGAGCTCCCAGGTGATTTTGATACCACTTCCTCCTCCCAACAGTTGAGTTACCACTGTAATTTAGAAGGTCTGAAGACAGTGATTGTCAAAGTACTTTGATTTACATCCTTCCCACCTCTTCTCTCCTTTAAGGTTTACCACTTGTTTGTCAATGGTTGCTTTTGAAAGATAGACAGTGTCTTAAGTTAGGATTTTCTACTTATAAAATAGTATCTTTTGTGGTGTAGTGAATTTGGCCAAAATAGGATGTAAGCTTTCTGAAAAGTTAAAAAAGACACACACACAGACACGCACACATATAATTAGTTCTAAAATATTACTTCAAACCTTGGACAAATAATCCTTTCTTTATGAAAGTGGATGACTCTCAGGAAGTTGGTTTTATTTGGTATTATGCACTTTTACTTAAGCACTTACTTTGAGATCCCTAGTCTACGATTACATGGGATAAAGCATGCTTTCTGATTCTAAAGTTTGGGTCTTTGTTCACATAGCATTAATATATCCATTCTTATAGTTCTTATACAGAGAGAGTATCCATTTCTGTAATGCTGTCTTGCATGCATTCAACCCCTACATCAAAGCAGTGATCTGCTGCAGCCAGCCCTGCAGGGACTTGGAACTTGAACATGGCAGAGGCCACACTGAGCCCAGCAGGTAGCGCTGACCGTCCCCATCAAACACAGCCACTGTCCACGCCTCTCTGCCTGTGTTCTCTGTCATCTGCCAGCATTCGCTCTTCAAGTCTCAACTATGGCAAGAAGAAAAGGTCTGATTGCGGTGCTAGGGAAGAAGAACAAGGTATGAGGGGGAGGGATCTCCACTGGCTACTCCTAATCTCTGCCCTCCTTGGTAGCTTTTCTTTCTGCTCTCATAAACGTGTGGCACTGTATTGGTTTTTCCAGCAGCTACCTTTGGTGTTCATTCTTACCTATTTATGTATAGCGGTACCAACACTTTCAAACCAGTTATCAGAAACTACAAGTTTAGAACGTCCTGGAGTCATTTGAAAATGTCCTGCCTCTCAAGCAAGGGTCATATAATATGCAAATATCCATTGCTTTGCTTAATCATCGTTTTCATGAATCTGTTCTCCTGGTATCTGATCACGGGGACCGCACTACAAAGATGACATTAAATACAAATATGATAAGAAAAACCAAAGACCACTGGTAGTATATTACAATGGAGGCTGAAATATTTTGCAAAATTGTCTCCTGAGAAGTATCTCAATGTGGCTTTTCAAAAGAGACATGTTCATCAGGCTGCGGCTGGAGTTCATCACAAAGCAATTGCCATGCTTTTCGCTGAACGAGGAGGGAAAAAGTGGCTCCTAAAATATAATCTCCACTTTGCTGCTTTCCCCTCCTTAACATAATTGATTACAACTTGTGGGTTTTCTTGTATTTTACTTTAAATCTTCATAAATTAAATAATCTTTTGTATTCTTATTGTTAGCCAGAATTGAGATATAAATATAAGAACTCTTCTGATTTAAGGCATTTGCTTTTGTTTATTCACAGCATGCCATCTGTCAGAGAGGAAAGAAAACAACAACAACAACATATGGATGAGTTCTTTTTGTTTATCTAGACATTTTGGAATCAATATGTTCCAAAGTATGTTGCCAGACTCCATGATATTCTTGATTGCCAGTGCTTACATTTGGGTCTCTGAATTAACTCGCACAGGATAAAATTTTAACCCTGCAAGACGTGGTCTGTGTATCAATACTAAAAGACATGTGCGATCAAGTAAATTTCCATTTTCTAAAAATCAAGACAGAGTCAGAGTAACTGGAAGTGTTGGACTGCGTGCTTACCACAGTTTCAGAAACGTACTTTTTTGTAAAGCGGTAATCTGAAGCGCCTATAAAATCTTCATATTCCTTTCGAGTTACTAAAGAAAGAGTAAATGCTCTCTGTATAATTTCACATGACACTAAGTCTTTGCTGTGTTATAAATTGGCAATCTAAGTACAGTATAAAAGTTGACACTGAGCTGCACATTACATTGAACCACATGAAACTGCCATCTTTCTAGGTAAAAATATGGGATGAACAAATGTATAAATAAGCTAGAAATATGAGTGTAGCCAAAATGCAAGTAGTTATAAATCTTTTTCCCCAATTATTGCATCTTTATGCAAAAACATATTGTGATTATTGTTATTTAATTTGGGATGAGCAAACCTAGGACCCTCTATGGTTAGAATTTCAGCACACAGCTGTTAGCATTTGCATATTTTTCTTTTTCTAGAATTAAAAAATTGAAAAAAGTGCAATTTTGAATGCATGTGTGAACAGTAGTCATGGATGAGTCAGTTCAGCAAATATTTACTGAGCATCTACTGTTTTATATGTAAGGCTGTGAATTGGGGGGTTACACAGATGAGTAAGGCACAAAAGAATAATGACTTTAGGGTACTTACTTTCAAGGGAGAGAGAAACCCATGACCATACTTCAAAGTAACGTGGTAGTCTTCATTATTTAGAGCACAGACTTTGGCCCAGTGTCTCAGTCTGAATGCTAGTTTTGATTCCTACAAGCTGAGTGACTTGGGCAATTTCCTAAACCATATGCGCCTCAGTTTTACTACCTGTATAGTGGGGGTCATGATAGTACGCATCTCTTAGCACTGTTGGAGGGATTCGGTAAGCTGATAGAGGCAAAGCGCTTAGTACCAGGAACAATATAGTCACTCTAAATGTTCGCTGTTACCATTATTCACAATAAAATAGTGTAAGAGGATATTTGCTTTTCCCATATCTAAAATCTTTTTGTTAGGAATGACATATTTGGGGGCCTTCTCAATTTAGCTAGAAAGTCATAGGCATTGCCAAAAACTTATTCTGGGTTCAAACCTGTACTAGTTCTTAGCCTTGTGGTTCTCAATTTTCTTATTTGTAGAAATAGGGATAATACTACCACATTTTCATGGTTTTCATGAGAATTTAATGAGATAATGTTTATAAAGGCTTTCAATGAGTACTAGCTATTAATATTTATTAGATTAAAAAATCCATTCACACCTCTATATCCACAAAGAAAATAAGAAGCACTATGAAAAATGTGTTGTAATTCAACTAAAATAATATTATACTTTAAAAAATATAACACAATTCTGAGATTAAACAATTCTCAACCTTAAATCTCATTTTAAGTTTGGTTCCTACCAAGTTCTCTCTTTTTCATCCTTATAGAAATGGTTTTTCTTATTTGCATAGTACTATATAAAAATTCTTACAAACATAAGATGTTATCTTGTTTTTGCATTTTAGAATGGAAGCTGTCTACACAAATTTGTAATGTGATAGACTTTATGCTAATTTTGCCATAAGTTTCATGGGTATATTGGAGGCTTGTTAATAATTAAAAAATTTTACTTCTTCAAGTTACAAATAAGTATTACAGTAAATACTTTCCAATCTTTATCTGACATGACATCTTACCAATACAGGCATCACAAAATAAATAATTTATGAAAAATATTTATTTAAAGAGCTGTAATTTACCTTGCATTTACCATATGCCATTCATCCAAGTAGCAATATAAAATATTCATTAGAGAAACTCATTAAAACAAACTTCTATACAATGAGGTGACGGGCCAACAAAAAACATCAATCATAGCAGGGCTTTAAGTTTTTATTAGTGCATACGGGCACACTAATATTTCAAAGTAGAAAATTATGAATATTTTGCTCTGGCTCTGGAATGACCAGGCTGCTGCAAAGACAAATTTGATAAGAGTATAACAAAGACAGGAACTGGTTTTTCTTCATTTGTTTTCATTTTAGTCAAGAAATCAGTGACAGTTCCCTGAGATTTATTTTATTAATGATGAATCAACCTGATGCTATAATTAATGGGAAATCTATAGCTAATCTTAGAGGAAAAAATAACTAGGCACATAACGATGTTTAAGCCTGGCAGAGCCGAACTCTGTGCCTCTGTCTCTTGAGTCTGTGCGTTGCAGGCAGAGCATTCACTGTGAATATCAGAAACTCCTACCGCACCTCCAGGCACATGCCTAGGGATAGTGTTTGTGCAGCACCGCAAAAGCTGGACTTCAGAAAACCGACTCTACTCACACCAAGTAGCTGCAGAATTATCGCACTGCCAGCTGAAAACAGGCAGACACACGCCCGTGAACGCGTGCACACACACAGACATACACCACGTTACAATTCTAGTGAAACTTCTAAATAGGGAAGGTATTAGAATTCGGGAAAAATAGCAGGCTCAAATCAACGCATTGATGGGATTCACAAGCAGCATTGTATTTCTCTAGATTTCCCTATATAAACTAATTCACAATTCATTAGGAAGTTCTGTTAGGTCTCTGCTTCACGTTCGCTGCCTTTCTATTACACTGTTGATCTGTGATTAAATGTTCTAATAAAATTAACTGGGTTTGCTACAAACAGAACATCTGGAGCTATGTTTAATTTCATGTCAAACATACACAGGAAACACCTGTCTAGGTGAAGTAATTTAAAAAAAATGACATTAATCCATCTGTTTTGGAAAGTGGTGTCATGGTTGTCACATTAAAAGGTAATATCAACAAACACAGAAACCCTAAATTGCTTTGGAGCATACATTTTCTAAAATTAACAAAAAATGGCTTATCCAAATGTTATTGTGTCCGTCCTATTTTGTGATGAATAATAAGAGGCCTTCTTTAACTCAGCAACTTTCAATACCTGCCCTATAAAACTTCCAGATGTGAAGTCAGTCCATGTACTTAAAAGATTAAAATGATTGTTGTGATTCTTTTTTTTTTTTAAGATTTTATTTATTTATTTTACAGACAGAGATCCGAAGTAGGCAGAGAGGCAGGCAGAGAGAGGAAGAAGAAGCAGGCTCCCCGCTGAGCAGAGAGCCAGATGCAGGGCTGGATCCCAGGACCCTGAGATCATGACCTGAGCCGAAGGCAGAGGCTTTAACCCACTGAGCCACCCAGGCGCCCCTGATTATTGTGATTCTTTATCTAAATGTCTGCACCGAGATCAAGCTAACACACTCCACTGATTTCCTCCTACGATAGGTAGACTTTACATGAATTTTAAAGTATATAAAACTATGAACAACTGATTTTTATATGATGCCAGTGAACAAACATATGCTTTTTAGAAATTAAGTCTTCACATGTGTATATAACTAGCAGTGGCTTTTGATAGAAAGATATGCATACACAATGTTAGCCTGATAGAGAAACTGGCAATATGTTATTGATGACCTTTTGTGCCCCAAAACAATGCAATTGTTTTGAGATTCTTAGATTATTGGGTTCCAAAGTGCTTTCTCTAAATCTTCCTTCTAATTTCCATTTCTTTGTAGAACATAGGTGGACTGCCAAGATGGTAGAATTTTTGTTTTTCGGTTTTTTTTGTTTTCTTTTTTTTATATGTGATTTACTTATTTTCTGAGTCACACTATCTTCTCATTTAAGAAATGAGGCAGCTGAAGAGTAAAAAAGCTAAATAACTTGACTAGGATCACCAGACCTAACATGTCTTTAATACAGATGTTCTTTGCAAACTTTTGCTTTGAAGTGCATCCTGAGACAAAGCGGAAATTCTTAGTGGGGTGGGGGAGAGGTTGGTGGGTGAGAAGGTGAGAGGTTTAAAGGCACAGTCCATGAAGCCTGTCTTTATCTTGGGCATTCTTAAAAAAGTAATATGAATTTCTAATTCTACTCCCAGTATTGCTATACATGTAAAAGGGTGCTACTTTATGTTATTTTTCTAAAATATTTTGAAAATACATTTAATGTTCCAAGCAGGTATGCCTTATATCTCCAGTTCTGCTGCAGCATGACTTCCCCTACTCACAGCACCCAGTTTTGTGTCCTCAGGGTATAGGCATTGAAGGAAACTAAGGGAAACTTTTTTTTTTTTTTTTTTTTAAGGCCATCATGCCAGCCTGAGTGTTCTGGAAAATTACAATAAGGTTTTATTTTAAAAAACACAGTTAGTAGAATGAAATAATACAGATTTGTTAACTATAACTAAGAATAGATGTTTCACAGGTACACAATCTTAGAACACTTTTAAACTGAATTTGAAATGTTAGTGTTTAACTCTTTGTCAATAAATTATTGGTGCTATGGATGTTCATAGTTGTAAGTGACAGATTTTTATGCTGTTTACTTCTAGAACAGCTGAGACACACAGCAGAGAGGTAAACGTTTTGGCTGACTCTTGGCTGAATTCTAACAGAAGTAGTTTAGAACATGTTAAAAAAGGGAGATTAAGCACATCCCTTAGTTGTAAATTATGTATATTAAAGCAGGCTGGAGATATACAGGTAGGAAAAGAGTGGCCTAGTGGAGGAAGTAAGGGTCGAGGCACTGTGGAGAATGACAATCAAATTAATAACCTATTTCTGGTTGTCTAGTGACAAATATTCCTAGGATAAAGTTGATGCTAAAGTCCTGTAATGGAATCTCCTTGCCAGCGAGTGTCATGTTACAGTCTCTAGAACATCGAGTTCCACTGCCATATGTCAAAACGTGTCCCTGGGGATGGGGGGAAGATGGAGCAGGTAGGGTCTTGAAGCTTCTTCTCATGTGTCTACTAGAGCAGCTCTCTCTGTCTCTCCCTATGTATATATATTTTAACTGACTTTCTTTACGACCTATTTTTTTAATAGGTGGTTTTCTGCTACTAAAAATTTTTAACTTTTGGTTGGCCCAAACATTCATTTTTAATTCATTATATACATTGTTTTAAGTTTTCAACTGCAAAAACTCTGACTCCATAAAAGTCAATGTTTTTACTGATTACTTAGTGTTTTGGGGTGAAACACTTTGCTGAGGTTGAAATTAATGTCTCCAAAAATTATTCAAAGATATTATTTGTATCTATTAAGATATAACAAAACCATATTAATTACTTAGATGAGAGGTTATCATACTTTTCCTGCAAAAAGCCAGTTTATAGATATTTTCAGCTTTGTGGACTTCATGTCCCTGTCACAACCACTCAAGCCTGCATTGTACTGAGAAAGAAGGTAAGAGATAACATAAAGGATAGGCATGGCTGTGTCCCAATAAAACTTTATTTACAAAGCGGGCAATGGGCTGGATTTGGGCAGCAAGCTGTGGTTTTCCCACCCTTGACTTAAACTATGGAAATCTTAAACAATAAAATCAATAATCATCATATAAATTAAAACACATGGATCTCAAAATGTAGAAACATTGCAGTATTGTCCCAATTATATGCATGAGATATTGTTCCTCTACCATGAAAACATTATTTCATAATTTTACACCTAAACCAAGTTTGGGCATTCTAGGAAGATCCTAAATTTCCCAATCTAAGTAGAAAACTAAAGTAAATGCAGCCTTGGTAGGATAAATTGTTGGAGTAATGCACGGAAAATATAAATAAATATAAAATGCCATTAAGTAACTAAGATGAATTGCACAAAGCTGATGCAATGTAAATTTGTGCAAAATAAATAGCTAGAACAGGAAATCATATAATCTCATGAATTCAAGGATAATTTGCTAGTTATAAAGCAAAAACTGATTGATTAATCACAATAAATACTGAATTTTCTAAAGAGGCATATTAGATTATGCCCCTTTAGAAAACGTAAGGTAAACTAGTGGGGTCATTACGGGAGCAAACAAAAACAAAACAAAACAAACACACAAGCAATAAAAAAACACACACCAAAACCCAAAATCTTCATATAGCAAATGTTTCTCTCACCTGTTGATGGTGGTCTTGGTGGTGGTGTGATGTCTCTTCTATCTCTAAATTTCCATAATTCAATTATGTATTATGATTTCCAGGAGAGGGAAAATAAAAACAAAGTTTTTCAGAACAACACAAGCAAATTTACTTAGAAACTAAAATAATTGAAGATTGATGTCTGAATCCATTTAAGAAAATTTCCTTAATGTCTTGACATGGAACATCGTATTCTTTTAATTGTGTATCCCTTTTGCATGTGCTATTCTGCAATACTAAAAGACTGGCAGCCAGTTATAGACTGCTTCTATCATTTGCCTTTATCAGTTTTCACTATGTACCCTCTGCTTGGATCACCTTTCTTCTGGTGTCATATATATGCACAGTCAGCTTGGCCTCCAGGATTGCTTAAACAGTATCTTCTTGTTGAAATCTTTCCTAGGGATGCCTGGATGGCTCAGTTGGTTAAGCGTCTGCCTTCTGCTCAGGTCATGATCCAGGGTTTGGGATCAAGTCCCGTATCATGCTCCTTGCTCAGCAGGGAGGCTGTTTCTCCCTCTGCCTGCTGTTCCCCCTGCTTGTGCTCTCTCTCTCTCTCTCTCTGGCATATAGATAAATAAAATCATTATAAATATTATTTTAAAAAAAGAAAGAAACCTCTCCTAAGACCCTGGTCCTTTTCAAGGTTAATGTTGATCATTCTCTCCTCTCTGAATCTTTTACGTAAATATATTGTTAATGTATTTTACATATGAGGAAATTGATGCTCAGGTTCAGGCTTAGGGCCACAGCTGGTAAGAAATGGAGCTACTATTCCATGCCAAGTGTGTCTGGCCCAAAGTTTATACTACTTTCACTGTCTTGTGAGACACTTACGACAACATAGCCAGGTAGGGATAACATCAAAATAGTGGAGGTCATGACTTTTCTAATTATGAAAGTAGGGCATGTTGACTGAAAAATATTTGGGAATAGAGAAGAATTTAAAGAAGAAAAGGAAAAGTATATATTTTTACAAACTATTTCCTTAGCTCTTTCGCTATTTTAATTTCGCACAGTTTTCTTTTAATATATGTAGTGAATACAATTTTGTTTCATGCTTCTCTAACCTAACATACAGTCAGCAATTTGCATGCAGTAAAGCATTCTACATAAAATAATTTTCAATGGCTGCATAACCATAATATGTGGTCAAAAGGATACAGCACAATTAAGTAGGTTCTGAATGCAATGGTTATCTTCAATTTTCCCAAGTAAATAGTTTTGATATATACAAACATCATGCTATTTTTAATTTTTTAAAGATATGTTCTTAAAATCAGAATGAATGAGTGAGATGCTATGAACATTTTTATGGTTCTTGATAGAAATTGATAAAATTTTTACTTGGATAACACAGGGATACATGGATAGCACTTTGCCTGGAACATTGTAAACACTCAAGAAATGATACTTAGGTTTTCAAATTGCTCTCGAGAAAGGTAATGATAGTTTGCACTTCCATCAGTTTACAAGGGCAATCATCTCACACTAAACTGGCTGACTGCTTAAACATTTAAAGTGTTTTATTTAATTGATAATGCTTTCATTGTTATTTAACTTTGAATAGATCATATAGGCCAGAAATATCACCCCCAATTTTTTTTATGATTTCCCTTCTGATTATCATTACTCGTTCCTGAATAAAGGAGAAAATGATACATAAAATTTCTCATTCCAGTCCTATAATTTCCCTTTTAAAATACTTCTTTGCTTACAGATGTAATATATAGGAGATGTAATATCTTCTAACTGGAATATTCTGAAATTCATTCTGGATATTTTTAGTAAAATTTTGGTAACTTTTTGAAACTTATTTATAATGTTTACTTTTCTGTATCAATTTAAAGGCAAAAATAGTGGGATACTCTTTGTTATTATTTTTAGATTATTTACAAATGTACAAAAGTTGTTTTGAATATCTGCTAATAACAAATGAGCTAAAATCATCCTGTTTAAAATTATCCTCTGAAATTAATTCAGGAATCTTAATTTCAATTTGTCATGGTTAAATCTGAGAAATCATCAATATTCAGCAGTTCATTATAAATAGCCTCATGTTCTTTGATTACCAATGTGTTATTTGAATTTGCACATGGTTAAGGTGTTTAGCTTTGTTTATTACTCTTTTATAATTTTTTCAAATGCATTTTTCTCTCTAGGGTTTAGGCATCTTAATATAATTGTGTTCATAAGACTTCTTTTGATCAAGGCAGGATTTGCTTAAAATCCATATAAAATAATTATAGTTTACTTTTCTCAAGTGCTGATGTCACTCTACCTCAGTCCCAATAATCCTACAGCTCGTACATGGCCAATTTACTCCCGACAAATATCTGTGTTCTGAAGCTTCCTTTATATCTTTGAGTTTTCTATAGTTGGACTTACAAATTTATACCCCCAACAAATTTGATTCCATGCTAATCCATGGCATATTTTGATTGTTCCTATATGATAAAGTTCTTTTTTTAGGTGGGAGGGAAAAAAAAGTCTCCTGTCTAATACAAACAACATTATCTCTAAAACTCTGAAACATAATCATACATGCAAAACCAAAGCAGCGCTAGGCTAGACTGGCAGATTAGATGAACCACTTCAATTTTCCATCAATCAAATTATGGTTTATTGTTCAGCTGAACTACTTCAGGCAACACAAATCTAAAAAACTGTCATTTTGGAAACATTATATTTTTTTTCTTGTCACATTATAACCCAAGCTGTAGTCATAAAAAAGAATGTCATACCATTACTGACTCATAATATTCCTTAATTTAAGAATAGCTAATTCATCTGTAGATTGGCCCTGGTGCCTACATTTAAAAATGATAGCAGTGTTGGGTTATAATATTATCCAGTCACATTGCTACCTTGATTATTTCCAGGATAATGGTGACTTAAAAACTGTTGAATTCAACAAAGGGTGGTTGCTGAGAGTGGTAGCTTAAAGACCAGAGTAGACAAGAAAAAAATGTCAATATTTAACCCATCTAATATTTTAATCGTTTGGTTTGTGTGCAAAATTGAATTAAAGGTTTGATCTCTGAAAATAACATTATAACTTACTTATATTTTTATTTTTGTAATAGGGAGAAAGTGAGTTGTCAGTCAGATCGAAAGTTTAAGAAAAACGAGAAGCAACCAAACTCTAATATCCAGAATATTAAAAATCTGATTACATTCGTTCTCCCACAAGTATATCAATACATTTTCTGACATTTATTCTGTGACGTTCCTCTTAGGTTGAGGAATTATCATCGATGCTGTTGCATTTATAAAGCTTTTCTCTCAGTTCATCTTAGATGTATGAAATAAGCTGATGGCATTTCTATAGCTAGAGATATTTAGTTGAAGGCATGCAACAGTGATGATTGCTTTTCTTTGTAGCATAGGTATAACAATTTGGAAAGTGAGGAGGGAAAATGACAAAATAGATTTTATTCTCAAAATACAATTCCCTCAAAATTGAATGAGGTATTTGTGCAATAATGAACCTTGTTAAAACCATGGTGGTTTCCCATTGCTGTAGACTCATATTTATATTTAAAATGTGTTCATGATTACTTGAAGGCATAAACCCGCTCAAGAAATAATACTCATAAATAATACATGCTAAAGCCCAAAGATAGTCAGACAAGTTATAAGAATATACATCCCTCCACAAATGTATGTCATTGCTACATTTCATGAAAGGCCACTTAATTGACTACCAGATAAAGGAATAAACCTGCTAAAAGAATAGATTTACTGTGCACTGAGGCAATGCATTTAAGAGGTCTCCACTGAATAAAAAACTAGTTCCATTGGCTGAGCGAAGATATGTTCTTGAACGCGTTGGGACTTATTAACTGAACTTTTATGTGCCTTTTATGCATCATTTATTTTTGAAAAATCAGGAATTTTCATGATAGCAATTACTTACGTACCAAAGTCATGCAAAATTCCTGTGGTTGCTACCACAAAATCCGCCCCAAGGAGAGACCTTACCCTCTTTTTAACACCTTTGGAGTTTAGGACAGAAAAAAGGGAAGTGATAGAACACCAGAGGAGGTGTATATGACTTCACTGAATGCTGTGGGTTTTCTGTAAAAAAGGAGCTTGAAGACCTTATGCTAAACCCTTCTGGAGATTTTATTTTATAGGCATTGAAGCCAAAAAAAATATTGAATCATTTTTTTTTGCAAATATGAGGATGATAATAACACCTAACATTTATTGAGAGCTTATGATTTGTCTAAGCAAATTTGTAACATTTAATTATTTGTACCATTTTTTGTGCAAATATGTCCATGTTTGGCATGACTGTAAACATCTTCATTCTTGTCTTATTTAGCCAAGATTTGTGTTTGCCTGCTCTGAGATTCAGTCCTCACGAGAGAAGTACAAAAACTACTGGCAATAAAACTCTGTCTTTGGTTCAGCTTCACTATAAAATTCAGTGTTTCTCAACACTGTGTAATTAAATGCAAATGCTAGGTTATAATTATATTATGGGTGTGACTAAAACAGACTGAGGGAAGGAAATTCTTAGTTAAATCTGCTTCTACCTTGTTGTTTCTAGGTTTCCTGTGGTTTCTTCACTCGAGTTTTAAACGGTATTTGATCCAAAGAGTCTAACTTAACTCTTAAAGGTTTAGCTGGATGTGTAGGTTTTCAGTCTTCCAAGTAGACTCGAGGACTATAAGGGTGAAGCAGTGCTCTTCTGTTGATGACTTGTGAAGTTCCATTCCTGCTTACTTTTTCTTATTTATGGACACGCAACACATTGAGTGGACCAGCAGTGATTCTGTTTGATGCTGAGGACCTTTCCTGAAGAACAGTGCCTGGTGGGGCTTGCTTTTAAATAAGGCTCATGTCGTCACACTCTTCCTTTCCCCTCCTCTCACTATACCTACTGTCTGCTCCCCACCCCCTTTTCTTCTTCCTTCTGTGCCTTCTTCTCTACAAAGATAGTAGCAATAGTGGCATCAAGAATAAACAGTTACTATAAAAGTAGGGTGGTTGATAATTTAAAAACAAAATCCTGGGGACGCCTGGGTAGCTCAGTTGGCTGCCTTCGGCTCAGGTCATGATCCCAGCGTTCTGGGATCGAGTCCCACATTGGGCTCCTTGCTCGGCAGGGAGCCTGCTTCTCCCTCTGCCTCTGCCTGCCACTCTGTCTGCCTGTGCTCGCTCTCTGGCTCTCTCTCTCTCTCTCTCTCTCTCTGACAAATAAATAAATAAAATCTTAAAAAAAAAACAAAACAAAAAACAAAATCCTGGCCATTTTGTTTCTCATGAAAGTTGATTTAAAAGCTACTGACAGATATATGTGAAATGCCCAATGCCAGGTAGAACAGCCTTAGGCGAACAAACAGTCCTCACCTGCTGGCATTTTCTCCCAATGCTAGAGTGAAAGAGACTTGAGAAAGAGGATTTCTGAAGGACTAAGTTCTCAAAAGCATCTGGAGAGTTGGTCTGATTTAGGTGCTAAGTGTTCTTTGAATACTAGCCTTGCAGAATTTCTCAGGTCTCATTTGCTGACTGTGCAAGTCTGAGGTCCAGAGCTGTGGAGTGACTTGGCCATGCCAAATGGTCTTTGAGTGACAGATTAAGACCAGTTCTTTGACACTCAGGTTAGAGGGCTTATTCCCACATTTTGGTAGTTCTTAGATATTGGCCATCAGTCTGGGGCAGATCCATGAAGAAGTTCGCATTCTTCCTCAGCTAAATGAAGAAAAGCCACAAAACAGTGAATTTTTCATGGAGCTGACTCTGTTTCATTAAAAAAAAAAAGTGTCTTAAACTTTGGTGTGGCACTGTCTGTTCTTGTGTGAAATGGTGGTGAAAGCAGTTTATACTTGCTTTGCCTTTGCTTATTTTTAAATGTCTTTTCTTGGCAAAATTGAAATGTTGGCGACCCAGAGATGGAACTTATGTATTTATTTGAAATTTCACTGCGCCATGAAATCTAAAAGTCTGGGAAGCACAGCAGCAGGCTGCCTCCCTCTCCTTCCCCAGTCCCAGATGGGCACTGCTCTGAATCCCTTCTTCTTTCAATTTCCTTCTTGGCAGAATATGTCCTATGATTTTTGGCTACAGGCTGTGGAAACCTCCATGGGTGGAAGGTTAGCAGGGTTAGGGTTTAGAATCAGTTGGGCCACCAGTGAGGGGCCACATCTGTCAAGCCATTAACGTGGATTTTGTTTTTCTTATTATAAAAATGAAAGGGTTGGTCAAGTTAATTTGAGAATTTTGAGTTCTTTCTTTTTCCTCATGTTTGTGTGTAGAAGATTCAAGTTCTCTTTGTGAGGCAGGGATTTTATAGAATAACATTTCATCTATGGGGACTAAAGAGAGTTGGTGTAAGAAAGTGAGGATGAGAAGTAAAGACATAGAAGATTCAATTTTATTTCCACAAAAAGACCAAATTCTAGTGACTGATGTACAGAACTCTGAATTGTTTGAGCCATTTATTAAAGTACGCAGGTCTCTTCTTGATCTTTCCTTTTGGTGCTCTGAGTATCTGGCATTGGCTTACATAATTAAATTTGGATTTATGCACATTGAAAATTTTCCTGAATGGATCTTTTTGTGTATATATTGTTGCTTTGATAGAAAGAACCTGGAATTTGGGGCTAGGAGCTGAGCTGAGAATCCAGCTCTGTCGTTTAGTTGTTAGGTGACTCCAAGTTAATTCTCTGACTTCCATGTGTATGTGGAGAGAGTATCTTCCTTTATAGAAACTGTAATAAATTAATGAGATTATAATTATGAACACAGATTGTAAACTACAAAGATCTATATAAATATCCGGCATTAATATTATGTACCTGATCTATATTTTACACATGATACACATGATGGATTGATATTATCTGCCAAAGTATATCTATGTATTCCACAATTTTTATGGAAAAACTACATGGTCCAGGGATTGATTGATTCTCTCTCTCTGTCTTTGATTATGAAAAGTAATAAATAAATTTCTCTCCTTTCTTTATGATGAAAAGTCCTTGCTGTGTAACCCCTATAGGGTTTCGTCTACATATTTTGGCTTTTTTTTTTTTTCCCCTAGTCTCAGGAGTCACTGAATACTCTTAACTCATTTAAGTTACTGTGGGCCACTTTGTTGTCTGCCAGATAAAACATAAGTTTCTTAGTAAGGTATGTCAAACCTTTCATATGTTTACTCCAAAATATATTTCAGATATTCTCCCTTGGCCTCTCTGCTCTGGATGGACTTTCAGAACTGACTTTCTGAACCCTTTTTAAGCTGAAATTCCTACCCTCCCCTCATCTGACAAATTCCCACTCAACTTACCCCATTCTTCTCCCAATTCTAGGAAGCGTTGATCTTCTTCTGTGAACCCCTTGAGTCCCTCTCCCGATAGCTTTATGTTGCAACATACATGTATTATACTATACATTTTTTAAGTATTATTCCTTATAAGCTAAGAAGAGTGTCTTCTGAGACTTTGCATCTCTTGTTGCCTATTAAAAAATCTGGTAGAGAGAAAATACTTGCTAAATGGTTGTAGGTATATCAGTACAACAATATCAGTACAAATGATGATATTTCATCACTTAGACTTTGTCTAGTAAATTTCAATTAAGACATAGTCAGGGGGTTGCCTGGGTGGCTCAGTCGGTTGAGCATCTGACTCTTGATTTCAGCTCAGTCATGATTTCAGGATCCTGGACTGGTCCCCTATCAGGCTCCACACTCAGAGGGAAGTCTGCTTGAAGTTTGTCTCTTCCTCTCTCTCCCCCTCTCCCCGCTTATACACTCTTTCTCACTCTCTCATAATATATAAATAAATATTTTTAAAAAAACATAGGGTTTTTCTTCCTTGCCTTTTTTTTTAAACTCACAAACAGCAAACTTCCTAAGTTCTGAACAATTGTTTGCAATGTGGTATATTTGGTCACATTCATTATTAAATTATTAAAATATGAGACTGATTATTGAAGTTTATCTTACTTGCTCAGCTGCATCAACCAGGCAGCAATCCAATTGATTGTATGGTGGACAATTTTCAGAAGCTGATTTAGACTTTTGTAATAAGGTCATCTTCTTCGCATCTCTTAGGGCTTCCTCTTCATTATTAAATGTAATTGTAGATTGCTTGCTTTTTATACTATTATGTATTCATACCATACATAGTAATTCTTAATGAAATTCCATGAAAAGATGGGAAGAGGAGGATTAAAAAAATCCAAAGCTTTGCAGATTTCTAAAGGATATGCATGCTTTTTTTAAAAAAGATGGTCAAAGTTAATTTTAGGAAAACACTCTTACTTACCCACCAATAAGCTTTGCTATGTGAATGTACCAGGTGTAAAATAATTAAGTGGCATAGAGAAGAACAATATTGATAAATTAGTTACAACAATATAACCAGATTGAATGATAATTCATAATGTTCCCTTCCACTGAGTTAAATTTTTAACTTGTCATTTCAAAAAATGAATTTAAATGGATTTGGATAGTGATTTCCAGCCATTCAAATATTTGTTTCAGCTCAATTTCTTCTTGAATCGTCAACTGCTTGATATTAATAGTTGGAACCAAAATTGAAAGCTATGTCGGAAAGAAAATCATTTCTTTGAGCATCTTTGACATAATTTATTCTTTCAGATTTTTAACTGGTGTGACTTCTGATAGGAGTGTGTGTATGTGCGTGTGTGTGTATGTGTGTGTATGTCAGTACAGAGGTGGGGTCAGTGATTAAAGAATTCTGAACTGGCCCTCTCTAACAGTTTCCAAGCCTCAAAATCAATGCCTTCGACTTGGTTGTTTATCCAACCTATCCCAACTGCTTCAAATCCTTTAAGGAATGCATGTAAACAAATAGGAAAAACTGAATATCTTAATTATTTATTTGCTTATTTTTCTATCAAGGAGCACCTCTCTCATAGTTCAGATTCCTTGAGAAATAGACTCTGAGAAATGCGTGCAGCATGTTTATTGACAAGTGATTTGAGGAATAAGTCTTGGGAGGGAGTTAAGGAAGCAGGAACAAGCAGAGGGAGAAGTTGAATTGTAATGCATTTGTAAGAAAGGCCATATTCCATCTCATAAAGAGCTCTGGACTTGAGATGACACTTCAGACATGTCCCACTGGGGAAGAGAAAACATCACTTTGTCTACTACATCATTCAGTCATCAGTTATGGATTTCTTCCCCTCCACAGGCCTTCCCCCTTCTCCAGGTGAAATAACAAAGGCAGCTCTCCTTGGTCAGGAACAGGTCCTGGGGAGGGACTAACCATTATCTCACAGACAGGCGATGTCCACAGCATGTGGGGAGATGAGCACTTTGGTCCTCAAAGGAGACATCTAGTTCATGTCCCATAGTTTCTGCTGGAGTCTGCAATGAAGTTCATCCCTGAAGTGTCATCCTTGAAGCAATGACTGGGGGCGGGGCTCAGTAAACACAATCGGGTATTTATGAGTAATCTTTATTAATTTTTCCAACTCTAGAAATATCCAGTTTGTCCTATCTCTGCCTTAGATTGTCTCTTGGTCCATTTGGGCTGCTATGACAAAATAGCATAGATTAGGTAGCTTATAAACTACACACATTCATTTCTCAAAATTCTGGAGGTTGGGAAGTCCAAGATCAAGTCTCTAGAAGATTCTTTGTCTTGTGAGAGCCTGATTCTTGGTTCATAGATGGCCATCTACTCCTTGTGTCCTCATGTGGCAGAAGGGGCAAGGGAATTCCTTTTTTTTAAATAAAGGCATTAATTCCATTAATTAAGGTTCCACTACCATGACTTAATCACCTCCCAAAGGTACTGCGTCCAAATACCATCACACTGAAGAGTGGATCTTAACATATGAATTTTGGGAGGGCCACAAACATTCAGTCTATAGCAGATAGTAAAGACCTTAAAGCCCGAGTTAGATCTATTATTTTCTTATTTCTTTGAATTTTTCCTATTATGAATAGCTGAATCTCTCTCTTATATTTATATAATATATAATTTATATTTTAAAATAAATAATTGATAAGTACATTAATGTTTATATATTATTTATAAATAAATTATATTTCTATATAATTCATATAATAATTTATATAAATATATATAATTGTATAAATTTATAATTATATATATTTGTGTATATATATAAGATTAGCTGCTCGGTGAAAAGCTTACCTTCAGGAGATATATGAATTTACTAACGGATATCTTCAGTGCTCTTCAGTTAAGACACATTTTTCTTTCTTTTTCTTTCTCCTCGATTATGCTCTAGTGTGTTTCTCCTTCAGAAATGTGTTTCTCCTTCAGAAAATGCATTAATACATTGAAGAGTATGGTAGGTAGAATGATGGCTCTCCAAAGATGTCTTTTTTTTTTTTTTTTTAAACATGTAGTGGGCAGGAGGAGCAGAGGGGAGAGGGAGAGAATCTTAAGCAGCCTCTGCACTCAGCTCAGAGTCCAATGCAGGGATCCATTTCATGACTTGAGCAGAAATCACCACTCAGTTGCTTAACCTACTGGACAACAATATCCATATTTCAATAATCAGAACCTGTGAATATGCTCCCTTACCTGGCAAAAGAGAATGCAGATGTGATTAAGGTTAGTGTTTTGAGCTGAGAGATTACTGCATTATTCAAGTGGGTCCACTGTTAATCATAAGGATCCTTAAATAATGGAAGAGGGACATGGAAGGATATCAGGGGGATGCTGAGAGATTCAGAAGCAAGAGACAAGTACTATTCTTGGGATAAAGTTGCTCAGTATCCCCAGGTGTTATCCTTTTGAAATTATGGGTCACTGAAACCTCTGTCTGACTTTCCAATTAGAATTTTGTACAGGGTATGAACTTAATTTTTTTATGAAGTAGATAAATTCATAGCAGGTATGGTATATTGGCTATTTACACACACATATTTGGTAAACTATTCATATGCATGGTGGAACGAATGCATAATTTATCCAATGTTTCAGATGGCAAAATAATGACCCAAAATGCAGTTAAAGGAAAATATGCTATTTTCTGTGAAAGTATAAGAATTTTCTCCCTATACACTTTTTAAAGAAATATCTACCAAATGTATTAACTTGGGTCAAATAAGTTTAGACTTTCATACAAATAGAAACCAAAAAACATTCTAGAAATGGATGTACTCATAATGACTTTTTTAAACTTTTTTTTTCTAATTTGAAAAGTCTGAGGATTATCCACAAAAAGTATAAAATTTGTGAATGAGATTAACCATGTAACACATGATCTACTATTTTCCTTTCTTTACTCTACTGACTAGTTTCTGAGACCTTCTGACATAATTCTGTAAGGCTATTGCAATAGAGGAAATTTCAGTTTATTTATCTGTTTATTTTGTAATTGACAAGAATTGGTCTGGAGTCAGGGGTAAGGATAGTTTGGAAAGTGCATCAGGTCTTGTGTACTCTGGATTGGTGATTCTCTGAGCGAGGATTCACTCTATGTTTGAGTTATAAAAATGTAGCAAAAGGGGGAATAGTTTTTATGTATTCTCTTAGTGGAAGAACATTTGCAGTCAAGTAGGCTGAATAGGCAGTTACTTGGAAATTTTTTGCCTTTAGTTGTATACATGATAAAACTGAATTTCAAGTGAAAGATTTCAGGTAGTATCTACCTTTAGATATTATTTTGGATGTCTATTATATGGCTGAGATTAACAGCATGTATAATTTGACCTCCTTAAAAATGAGTGATCTTAGGCATAGGAGTCAAAAGCTAATTTGAGGTAATTTTTAAGTAAGAATCTGGGGTCCACATGTTTCCTGGCTGAACACCCTGGAAAGAAACTTCATCTTTTAAGGTTTATTGTGTGATTTTTCTTTATCTAGAGGTTTTGCCTTTGGTTATGAGCCTTAGCTTTACTTTACTGAATAAAGCTATAATGTTCTATTAAAGAAAGGTATGTAGAAAAGTCCTCATTTGTATAACCAGAACAAATATGACTATTGTTAATTTCACTTATATTTTTAAGAGTATGACTAATTCTTCCTGCTACCTATGGGTTCTTTTTAAAGAAAATAAAAGTTTCCATGTATATATTAGGGTTACCAAATTACCTTAACGGAGGTTAAAAGACTTACTTTATAATTTTTAGAAAAAAAAATTAAAGTTCTGTAAAATTTCTAATTCCCAGGCTAGCTATTTTACTCTGGGCAGTAGATGTAAAGGGACAGGGCATAGCCACTCTATTCGTTATGAATTAGAGTCAGAAAAGGCAGAACAGAAATAACAAGTTTTAATAGTTCCTGAAATTTGGATAATTTATGCTTTAAAAATATTCCATTGTTCGATTACTTTGACCTTAGGAAGCTAGAATTTTCATAAATAACCCTAACAGTGATATGCTTAGCTATGTGATGAAATAACCTCTAAGAAGTTAGTGAATATGAGCCACTTTAGTGACCACAAATTTTCAGTAGCTTTTCAATGTTTTCTGAACTAATTTGAAAAAGTGTACAAATTGAGATTGAATTATTTTGGGCAATAATTTTATCTTAGTCATATAAGTATAGTACAAGAGAGATTTTTACTTGCAGTGTTCCAGTTTCGTGGGTCCAGCAATACACCAGAGAGAAACACAACTATAAAAATGTCAAATCAACTTTTGGTACTTTGACAAACTGCATGAGAAAAAGGCGATTCAAAAAAAAAAAAAAAAGAGCTTTTCAGTGATTTATTTTTAACTAATTCTATCTCTAATAATGATTGAGTTAAGAATTTAAAACTAAACCTGGCATCTTCCAGACATAAAAGAAAGAAACCTAAGAGTTAAAAACAAACAAACAAACGAAAAACTAAGGAAAAAATATTCAAACAAATTATGACTTAGAAACATCTTGAAGAATTTCTTGTCCATTGGACTTTTCATTAGATTCCAAATTGTGATATAGTATAAACTGTAATAGCTTTTCAATAAAGATACACGGAACTGACACACAAGAAAATAATATTGTTTTGGACAGTGAGAAATAGAAAAAACAACAACAACACATGTTTTCCATGAGACATAGGCCAGTGATTCTTACCTCCCCTTAAACACTCAAGATGTTATTCATTGTGATAGAAAACAAAGCAAAAACAAAACAAATCCCATATATTTTATTTGTATTTACTAATTTTTTAAATTCTACCATGACTCAACTTGCTGCTTACTGTATGTTTCAAGAACATTAAAAAAATCCAAGATATGAAAATGATTGAAATGACTCTCTATAGAATACAGACTGGATGGAGTAGGAAGTGATGACAACAGGGTATGAACATATAGAAAGAATATAGAAGGGTGCACCACTGGAAGTACTAAAAAGACAGAACAGGTGCAGTGGCATGATGATGTTAGCAAGATGGAGGCATAAAAGGTTGAATTCAGAAATGGGAAATTTGGAATGAAAGTATCAGAGATAATGTGCGTTCAGGTGTAATGGCAGCACTGAGTGACTACATCACAGCAGAGATAAGGGCCATGGAATTTGGATGCTGGTTTGTTGTATGGATGACTCACAAATCTGATGATTTCCCCAGAGGTTGGTAAGATTTGGAATGGGCCAGAAGATTTGACCAGTGTCCATGATCTTAATGAGTAAGAAGGATGTCAGTATATTAGAGTTTTTAGATGGTGTGGCCCATTACCATGGACCCCCAAGAAAAATAGAAAGGTAATAAGCCTTAAGGCTCTTGAGACTGAATGATCTTCCCAACTTTGAGGAGTAAGTAAATAAGCAAATCTTGGCCCAGGGAGACTATGTTTCCTGAAAGGGCATCTCAGCTCTCCTAAAGCTAAGGCAGTGAGGCATGTGTAAGAGATATACCACAGGTTTTCTACTTAAGAAGTCTGTTTCCTGAATGTGCACAATTATTATTCATGACTACTGTTCTTTCAGATGAAGAGACCATACTTTTTATCCAGTAGACCTGACTTTGTCCACTCTCTTGCTTTCATATGCCAGTTTGGTTCCTCCAAAAGGCAGATAGAATTGCACATGAAAGAGATTGCTGGAAATTCCTGAGAAGAATAAAGGGGAAGGGAGCAGGAAAAGCCAGAGAAGGCCCTCAGACCTCAATGCATGTCTTGACACCTTATAGAAGAGAGAGGAAAAGAAGGACTGGGCAGAATGAGCCTCAGTCTACAGTGAGACTTAGAAAATTTTGGCCAGGTTGCTGGGATAGCCCAGAACAAAAGTTGCTCATTTGAGTAGCCCTGTCTTTACCAGACCTGGCTGCTACAGGACCTCCATTTGCTGTGCTCAGTGAGGCTTGGGAGCAGGCCATGTGTAGCGTAGCTCGGGCATTAACGCCGCAGGTGAGAGGATGGGTGGCAGCCTGAGGTTGTCAGAAGAATCTGCTGGTGCAGCATGTTCCTTCAAATGCAGATCTGAATGTGTACATCAAGGGCCACCCACCACTCTTTTAAGAATGCCTTTTTTTTTTTTTTTTCAGATTTTACTTATTTATTTGACAGAGAGATCACAAGTAGGCAGAGAGGCAGGCAGAGAGAGAGGGGAATGCAGGCTCCTTGCTGAGCAGAGAGCTCAAGGCAGGGCTCTATCCCAGGACCCTGAGATCATGACCTGAGCTGAAGGCAGAGGCTTAACCCACTGAGCCCTCAGGACCCCCTAGGAACCCTTTTTAGTAACAACCTGCCTAACCTCAAACACGGGGCCTGTTGGCATACCTTTGATGTGTGCCAGATTCTCAGAATCTGATGGACACAGAGATTGTGTCTAGAACTACCTTCAGTTACAAAATATTGGTTCTGTAATTCATTCAAGAAATATTTATTGAGTGGCTACTACTCCCCTTGCACGGAAGATACAGCAATGAACAATGAGCAACATGAGTGTTGTAAATTTAATACCTGGTATTCTCATTCTCATCTTTCATTGTCATGGTTGTATAGTTTCAACTATTTTTAAATTAAGAAACTGTTATTTTTACTGCTTTTTAGTGTTTATTTAGCTTTTTATTTCTTTCTAAAAATTGCTTCATGTATTCTACCTTCTTCTGTGTTCATTTTTCCCCTCTAAATTAGTGATTATACTTTGGTAATTTTTCAATGATGATCTGTGTAGAAAATGATATCCCTTTGTATAAAAATCTTAATTTTGAGTGGTAGTTTATTTGGGCATAAATTTCTCATATGATATTTGTTTGCTCTTGGCAGTTTGAAATTGTCATTTCTGTCATTGCTTCTTCTTTTACAGATTAGAATCTGCTATCTGCATAATTGTTGCTTCTTTATTGAATCTGTCTTTTTATTCTCATTAATTTTAATATTTTTGTCCTTATTATGTTTCACTAGATTTATCTCAGTGTGGACTTATTTTTATTCATATAATCTTTGATTCTTATATCTGGGTATTAATATGTTTCTTCAATTATGTGAACTTTTAATCTTTAATGCTTTCATATTTCTTCTCCCATTTTCTGTATTCACTTTATTATTTATTTATTAAAGGTTTTATTTTTTAAATAATCTCTACACCCAACATGGGCTTTGAACTTACAACCCTGAGATGAAAAGTCTTAAGTTCTACCAACTGAGCTACCCAGGTGCCCCCAAAATTGACTTAAAATCTGGTTTCACTTTCATGCAATGGTTAGGGGCATGGCCTCTGAATGCCCTTTCTTGGGTTAACTCATTGTGTAACTTTGGACATATTTTTAAACTTCTCTCTTTTTCAATTTCCTAACATCTGATGTTTGAACAATAGTAGTAAGTTCCTCAGAGAGTTGTTGCATTAAATGAGTTAATATATCTAAAGTTCTTAGAACAATTTTTTTTTGTACGTAAACAACTTCTAATTGCTGGCTATGCTTATTGCCACTTCCATGGTTATTATTAATGGTTCTCAAAGTTGGTATTCTGTAGAATAAAAAAGAAAAATAAACCAAAATAGGGGCCTTGCATAGGGTATCCAGCATCTTAGTGCCAGTAGAAAAACAATTACCCCCATCTACTACTACATGTGTGAGATAAATATTTTAAGACATAAAAAAGTGAACAAAGGTGGCTTTATAAAAAAGCTCACTACAATGTATTTACTATCCTACTTCACCATGCGGCAGTGGAAACATAATCATGGAACACCAGTCTGGGATTTGAGAATCATTGTTTTAAACATCACTGACTGGAAGGAGGATAAATTGCATGCCCAGGGTGTTCTACGATAGGTTCAAGGTAACAGGGAAATATTCCCTTGTAGTATAAGTATAACAATCAAATGCCCTTGCTTAAAAAAGAGAACTAAATTAATGTGCAGGCATCAATTAGGGAGAATCACTTAGAAATAAATTGTTCAAGCGTAATATAGGAATTAATTAAGTATAGGTCCAAAGAATAATTAATATGCCATTTTGTTTAAAAATTATACTGAAAAGACTCCAAAGGAATTTAATACAAAGAAGGAAATTATTCAGCACTGATCTGATTTACTAGAATATAATGCTCAACTCTGTACTCCCCAGCTTAAAGGATGATTCAAGAACTTGAGGAATCATATAAGCAATGGAAGAATGTTTAAGGGATGAGAAAATAAAATGAAAATCTAAAGTAAAGGAGATGAAATTTAAGTGTGTTTTTGTTGTTGTTGTTATTTTTCTTTAAAGCCAGGAAAAAATATAGCCAAGGAACATTTTAGGAATTCTTTTCTTTTCTTTTTTTTTTTTTTTCAAAGATTTATTTATTTATTTATTTGACAGAGAGAGAGAGAGAGAGAGAGAGATCACAAGTAGGCAGAGAGGCAGGCAGAGAGAGGAGGAAGCAGGCTCCCTGCGGAGCAGAGAGCCCGATGGGGAGCTCGATCCCAGGACCCTGGGATCATGACCTGAGCCGAAGACAGAGGCTTAACTCACTGAGCCACCCAGGCGCCCCAGGAATTATTTTCTAATATAGAGAGGGATTATGATAACAAATAAGGATAGTTATTATTATTTTTTTAATGAGATTCCAAGTTGACTAGAGTTTAATCTTCAGAGGGACTGGACTATCTCCTGCCATTCACCTACACATCGATTGGACTCTGTTGGATATTCCTTTTGTATAAAACACTAGACCAGGCTGCTGAAGCACACACAGTGATTGCAGATGAAAGATATGGATGAAGTGATTGCTTCCTACTTTCATGGTGCTTTTATTTATCTATTAGGGACATTGATACGTATGCAATGTTACAACGATATAAGACATTGTTAAAAATAAAAAGCTCTATGCAAATGAGAAGAACCTTTTCACTGAAGCAGTTAGAAGACCTCATGAGGACATTGCAAAATCATGACAGGAAGGGAAAAAAGAAAGTGTTAGAGTGAGTATTCAGGAATAAGGCATGTTTACTGAATGGTAGAAAGGCTTATTTTGCTTGTAATACAATGGTATTATAAGAAAGTATTGGAACATTAATGTGAAAGAATAGATTGGAGCCATATTACATGTTGTATGGATGTTAATACCTTAAACTTGAGAGGATCATTTTTATTTTTGTGTGTGTATTTTCAAAAATATTATTTAAAAATTCAATTAAAAGGTCAACATATTTTACCTAAACAATAATAGAAAATTGACTGTCTGGAAACTATCAGTGTTTGGCATCGAATACACATTGTATTATAAGAATTCAGAACACTTTTCTCTTTTCAGTAATTGAAATTGCCAGATTTAGCAAATAAAACTATTGTATATTATCTGGCAATCCTATCAACAATGTATTTTGGCTCTGTCTGTTCTGTGTTAATGGCTCTGTCTCGTCTGAATTAATGCCTTCATGAGTTGAAATATTTAAAAATAGCCTGTATTTGGTTTTACAGGATGCTAAGAAACTCATGATAAAACTGGTCCTTTCTCAATTTTTGTTTGTTTGATGGCGGGCATGACAATGATTTGCCTTATAAATATATGTCATCTCTATTTTACATTAAATATTAACTATTATTTATCTCAAAACCAGTGTAACTAGTGTACTCATGCTGAAAAGAAGGCAAACTACAGAAAAGTGTTTTTAGTAAATACTGTCCCCCTCCAGAGTCAACTGTTTAATCAGTTTGTAATCCTTCTGTCATTTGTATACTTAAATGTACACATATCTTTACACACAGGGAAGCATATTACATATCTTCTTCTGCACCTGGCTTTTTTCATTAGACATATCTTGGCAATTATTGCTTAGAACAAATTATAGCTTTATATTATTACTTTTAATTGCTACATAGTATTCTATTATATGGTACACCTTTATTTATTCGAACAGTCTCCTGTTGATGGCCCTTCAATGGCCTCCCCTCACTGTTTATTTTGCTTTATGTGTCTAATTGAAATAATAGCTGTAAAGCCATTATTTGCTGTCTTTATTTAATGTTTCCATGACCACGTTTTCACAGTACTCTGCAAATGAAAATGTTATTTCTCTGTTTAAGCACTTTGTGATTTAGAGGTAGAGCACATGCACACTGGTGCACCGATTGCCTACTGCACACCAGCCCCTTTCCTGCGCTGTTACTTCTCATCATCAAGGGCTGGGTTAAGCGAGTTTTGGAGGCATCGCAGTGACCTGGCCATGCCTGCATGTACCTTCCCCATGGACCTCAGCAGCCAGGACACACCTGATTCATTGTCTTCCATGGGAATTTAGAAAGGACAAGTCAGCTGACCACACTCAGGTGGCTTACAAGCTCCTAAGGCCAGTTCCAGAGCAGTTTATTTAAAACACCCTCTCAGTGATACTAGAATGTCTCTGATTTCAATATTAGATAGAAGGGGATAAATGCTGTAAAGTAAATACAAAAAAAAATAGCTATGCAAAGGAGGATTTTATAAAAAGCCTTCATAGAAAGAGCTCCCAATGCCAACAATTTGCTGTTCCTTGGCTGCAGAAATAAAAACTATTTTTACAGGTCAGATAATTGTGATTATATTTCTGTCTTTGGAAGACCTTTGCTTCCATAATTTCAGTAATTGCAAGCAAACATTATAGCTTCCTTCTCTCCCCTCCCTTCCTCAACATAGCTCATACGGATACTTATTAATATTTCAGGATGGATTATAATTAAACATTAGTGGAGGAGATCAATCTCTATAAACCCCACCCAGAATTTATCATAACATAAATGCTATAAAAGCAATTTCACCTTTATTTAGTGGAAGAAAACACAAAAAGCTTGAGTAGATTTTACTAAATACCATACTTAAGAGGTCTAAATGGCTGGTCAGATAAATAGATAGATAGTTAGATAGATAGATAGATTCTGTAAACCTTTTATGTGTAAGTTTGAGCAATTAATTGGATTTTGAAAACTTTCAGCATAGAGTCTGAAGATAGGCACGAAAAGAGACTTACGAGTAAAGAAAATCATGATGGCCAAAAAGGGAAATGCTTTTTTTTCTATATAAAAATCATACAACATTAAGATTGTAAGCAAAACAAGAGGTCATATAGTTATTTCCTCTCATTCAATGGATAAGAGAGCCAAGACACGGTGATGTTGAATATTTTCTTAACTCACGAAGCTAATTTGTTAGTATCAAGGCTAGGATCCAGGGCTTCTGTTGGTCTGACTTTAAAAGTCTTATGTAAGAACTCTTAGTAAGTTTCAGGAGTTACTTTTTAAACTGCTGTTCCCTGTATTCTCATGGTCTCCTAAGACTTAGATAAGCTTTTTTTCGGTCAGCACAGTTAACAGTGATCTGTGGGTAGTTGATTAGACTGCAGGACTGATCTGATAGGCTCATTTGGAAGATTGGAAGGGATAACTGGTCAGTGATCCACTGAAATGGTCAGTGATTAGTTTAGCCAGTAAAATGACCAAATCAAGCAATCAGTCATTATAGCAGTTAAAGAAAACTGACTATGTATGTTGAGGGGCATTAGATAACTGCAGTGCAGTTTTGGATTGTGATTAAATAGATGTGAAATTGGACTTCCCACTCCATGAAGGATTTGGAATGGGAATAAGATTTATACATATCCATGGAATGCAATAGCGCTTAAATAGAGACTGGCTATCAAGCAGATGGCACAGGATTTATTCACTATTCCTTACTTAGGGGAGGCTGTGAAAGAGTTATATTAAACTGCTATGGTATAATGAGAACAGTGGACTTCATAAAACCTGGATATAAATCTGGATTTTGTCATTTACAGGTCTTGTGACCTTGGAGAAGTCATTAAATAAAGCTATAATTTTCTCTTTTAAAGTATAATGATAGTTTATTGGAAGGATTAAACAAGATAATCTATACATGAAATTATCGGCACAGCAATTTGGAGATGTTAGGTGTTGCTATTGTTTTTGGTAACAAATCCTAGTCAATCCTTAGATGATATTGAATATCAAATAATGATTACTAAACATCTGCAGCTCTGTTTTAGCTTATTTGAGCAGTGTTTCTAAAATTTTTTTAAGATTTTGAGAGAGAGAGAGAGAGATGGGGCATGAGTGGGGTGGGAGGGCAAAGGGAAAAGGAGAGAATCTCAAGCAGACTCTCCACTGAGCAGGGAGCCCAGCTTGATCTCACCAGCTTGAGAGCATGATCTGAGCAGAAACCAAGAGTTGGACCCTTAACTGACTGAGCCATCAAGACCAATCAAGGCCACCAAGATGCCCTTGAGCAGTGTTTTTTTTTTTTAAATTATTTTTTTAAAGCATGCTCCCAGACCTCTAGAAACCCTGAGCTACTTTCAGAAAGTCCTGGAAATCAAAACTATTGTGGTAATAATATGTTTACTATTTTCCTTTTTCTAGTGTGTTGAAATTTTTACACAATATTAGAGCCTTAGTAGTTCTGGTTTCTTAACAGGAATCAAGTAGCATCAGACCATAATGGAAGTCACGATATTCCTCAGGGTTATGCCCTTGAACCTAAAGCAAAAACAAAAACAAACAAAGACCTCAATCCTTGATAAACAATGTTAGCCTATAACACCAAGACAAATCCTTTCTAGTATTTATTGCCAATAAAATTTTAGCTTTCAAGGAATATTAGAATTTTGGAAAATTTATATCTGCCATTATGAGATGGAAAAATTCCCAATACTAAAATTTCTAATGGGATCATGATAGTTGTATTAGTGAGTATGCTTATTTTTCAATACTGTATAATGAAATGTGTCAATAGTCGGAAGATCTGCATAACCCAATGAAGCAATATATTCCAACAGATTATCTCATGATGTCATAAAATCATGCATCAGTCAAAGATCTACTAGGAATGCAAGATAAAGAATGAAATTTAAAGAATTAAAAAGAATGGAACCCTTATTGATATGCTCTCAAATTCCATATTGCAACTTCTAAGAAACTACTACTTGTCGATATTTGATGTATATCAAGAAGAATATCCACAATTAGATGAAAAGTCTACTTAACGTGTTTGTCTCCTTCCCAACTATAGATTTGCGAGAGGCTGGATGTACCTTAGATCCTCAAACCAAATAATATATTGCAAGACTGAATGTAAAAGCAGATACAAGAATTCGGTATCTTCTATTAGCTACATATTAAAGAGATTCATATAACGATACCATTTTTTTTGCTCTTTTTAATTTTGGAAAATATGATTATCTTAGTGTAGTATATCCTTTATGTCAATATTTAATTAGTTTTTAGTTGTTATTTTTTTAAAAGATTTTATTTATTTATTTGACAGACAGAGATCACAAGTAAGCAGAGAGGCAAGCAGAGAGAGAGAGGAGGAAGCAGGCTCCCTGCTAAGCGGAGAGCCTGACGCGGGGCTCAATCCCAGGACCCCTGGGATCATGACCCGAGCTGAAGGCAGAGGCTTTAACCCACTGAGCCACCCAGGCACCCCGGTAGTTGTTATTTTTAATGATATACTAAATAACTTAGAAATAAAATTTGTTTTACTTTAATGCACTAAATATCAATAATTATAATATATATAAATAAGAGCTCTTGTCACCTTGATAATTTTTAATAGTGCAAAGTGATTCTGAGACCAAAAAGTTTCAGAATGTCTGTTCTAAGCTGTCATTGCTAAGGATGTTTGAACCACCATAGTATTACCAAATCAAGCTGGAATGGAAAGTTTACATTCTATTTAGGAAACGTTTCAAATTGTAATTTGACTCCCCAAAGGCCCTCCATAGATTCATAAGAATGGACAAAATTCCTAGCTGCAAGTTTTTTGTGTATCTCTCTGGCAGATGCTCCCTTTGCTTGCTACTTTGTTAGTGTACCCCATCTGTCTAATCCATCCTTATAGTTATATTGCTTCCACAAAAGTGCATGACACAAATGGGGTCTTAATAAATCTAAGTTGTTTGGAAGAATAACTGAACATACACAGACATTCACACAGGGGGCATTCTGCTTGATATATATGAAAATCCCACAGCCACCATAATGATGTGGAGAGATGCAAATGAATGAATGTATCATGAGCATGTAGCTCATAATTGCTGTGAATTTTGTTGTTTGAAAATGAAGGACATAATGTCATCTTATATCTACTCGATTAGTAAAAGTTTCATGAAAGGGAATTTTTAAAAGCAAAAAAGGGTGTTTTTAGGCATCAAGAGCAGTAAGAAGAATAAGACCAAGGCACACGATGAAATAGAATTTAAACAGTCACTAGTTTAGCGCAGGAGGAAGACAATAAACTCACTTAGGGAGAGGACTAAGGAATGAAAGCACAGCTATGGTTGAAGATGTAAAACAGATTATCTGTGCAGGCAAGAGGAGAGTCTGTAGCATCTTGTGAAGTTGGAAACCGTGAAGTCAGTTGCATGGTATGTTAAAATTTCGGGCACATGCCTCTGAAATGATAGCTAATTCACCTAGCCCGCTATCTTGGAGGTTAATCAAAATTTGGAAAACTTAAGAAATTTGTTTTCTAAGAAGCAGTTTTAAAGTAGGTTCTGAAATAGAGGCTTGCCTACTGGTGTCAGATTATCTAAGTGAAAGAGAAGTCACTTCATGATTATTTTATCAAACTGGATTTAGGAGAGTTTTTTTAAGGGAATAAAAGGGGAAAGATACTTGACCTTACACCTGAGGTAGTTGGGAGAGAATGACTGTAAGTCCAATTTGAAAAAGGAATTTCCATTTATTTCCTTATGGTTGAAACCCTAAATGAATGTTACTATGTTTAACAATTTTTAGTATACCCCCAAACAGGGATATTATAAAACAGACTATTTGAGTTATTGTTCAAAATTTTTTACATTAACATTTGGTAAGAAAGCAGATAGCACTTGTGTAAAATCTCACTCCAATTTATTAGTAAGTAACTATGGTATTCAAAGAAAATTTTAAGGCAAAGGATTAAAGGTACATTAACTTAATTCACTTATGTCATTTTTTAAATCATAAAACATCATGCATTATTTCATGATTTAAAAAAATCCCCCAAATAATCTCAAAAGTACTGAAATATTAGTAAATCTTTCTCTTCACTCTCAGAATGGCCTCTACTATGAATGATCTATAAATAGAGCTGACTAAATAGTTAAGTATAAAAATCAAACCCTGGATTTTACTTGGGTATAGAAACCACCAAGTGATACCATACCATATTTCACTGATCCTATATATTTGGTTTGCTTTCATCTTCTCCTATCTCTGAATTTCATGATGTTTCTATACATCCTTCATCCATTCTTCCTATTGAAACACATTTTTGTTGTGTATATGCACACAAATATTTATGCGATATATGCATAACACACATTTTTTATTTTTGATGGAAAGAGTTTGTGGTTATGAACTAAGCAGCAATGATGCACACACTTTAAAATCATAGAGGAAAGCAATATATGTATATATATATATCTCACATATATCTATACATATCTATACATAAATCTACATCTTTCCTCTCAAATATAAGGAGATAAATCTATATCTATGTCTGTATCTATAGTTCTAAAAATTTGCCCTTCATCATTGGGCTAGAAGAAGAAGAAGAAAATATAATCAAGATTGGGCTTTTAGTTGTTTCCCTTTTAGGCAGAAGTTAAAACCTTGAACTGACTTTAAAGATCAAGTAATGAACACACATGTTCTATGGTGTGCCCTAAGTCTTAATTCAGAGTGCCTCATGAATATGGCAAAGCCCTCAGCCATCCTACTAAAAGAGACCAATGAGACATGCTGATTTTAGATTCAGTGAAGCCCAATTTCTCAGGATAACACACATAGGACTCTGCTTCTCTAATCTATACAGGACAAGAACTAGCTTGCCGTGGGAAGCCCAGCCTGTCCTTTGGGTATTGTGTCTGTGGCTAACAACCTTGCTAGTTAATATAACCATGGCTTATATAAGTTATGGTGGGAAAAACCCTATGGTAACACGCATTTTTACCAGTTAGTAAGAAATCCTCTAATAGAAACAGACCATAATGAAATTGACATGAGAACATGTCATTTTGCTATTTTTCCTACTGTAGGAGGGAAAAAAATTTTTTTACAACTCCTCTTGCTCCTTTCTCAAATTTGGATAAACTACTCCAATTTAAATAAGTGTTTCCATTTGTTTGTGACTTTAGTTTTGATTTCCTGATTTAGAATATACATCCAGTTGTATTCCTACCCAGAAAGAAAAGACCTTGTCTATTAAATGTGAGCCTTGTCTAAGAAACACCAAGAAGACAGGCAAGAAATAGTATGTACTTTTCTGCATGGATGTTAAAACAATATCACTAATATCATTTTGGATAGAACTCTCACTCCTGCTGTTTGGAAAGCAAATGAGCTAATGCTATAATTTCTCTTCTTGATAAGATTCATCAGTGGTTGATTCCCCAAACTGCATGGTAAGTACATGCATAAACGTAATCAACCAAATCATTAGCATTTATTAAAGAAGGCAATTTCAAACTGATGGGCAGCATGGTGGAAAGATATAAATCCCTTCCTCTCTAAATCCTCTTTGAACATATACACAAAATGTGTTTTACAGTACAATTAAATGTATTTTTGCTCTTTCTATGAAAGAGGGGTCAATACATATGCCCCCTTCCCCACACACCATGGTAAAAATACCATTTTTGAGGCTATTAAATTGAGTTTCAGATTTATATGAAATAGCAAGTGTGTTAAAAAAAAAGATGCATTGGTGTCTTAGCTTGACATTGTTTTGAAGTAATATATCAGACTCTAACCTTTGCTTGGATTTTGATATAAAGTTGATAGTTATGCTTCATCATAATGTGATATCCTTAAGCCCCTCAGGAAAAGAATTCTATTTAAATGTCATTTATCCTTGATTGCTTTGGGTCAAGGCAACTTTATGGTAGTTACCATGCTTCCATCTTTTTCGTATTAAAGAATAAATATAAAAGTAAAATTTTGCCACTTAGTGGTATATTCTTGTTTTTCAGTATTGTTGTGCTTAGCATTAAATTATCTAATACTTTATTTCCCTTAAAAATGATGAGGTTGTGAAATGCAAGCTTGTAATTCTCAAAAAGTAATGATTTGCATTTTACTCAAATTCTAAAATCCAGCTACTCTTAAGAATATCTAATACCTACTTTAGAATATACCACATTGTAGTATATTAATATAAATCATACTAATATACATGTTTTTGGCAAGGTTCTTATAAATATTTTTACAAACTTGTGAAAGCTTATGAAATGTTATCCTTCAGTCTAAGTATTTACCATGCATGTTTTCCAAGAAAAATCCAGCACCTTTCATGAAACATTCTCCCTTCTCATCACACACAATTAAAGCTTACCTCAACTTCAAGCAAGAGTTAAGTCAGTTACTTATAGTAGTTACTAAAATTTCACAATTCTTTATGATATACCATAAAGGAAGTCTTTAGAGTAGACCTAGTCTACATTTCATCATTTACACTGTTTAAATTTAAACAAATAGATTTAAAAAGGAAAGCCATTTTTAAGATGACTGTCATAAGTTTGTTGCAAGACTGATCTTCTAACACATTTTATTGCTTCCTACTAATAAAGGGTCCTTAAGAGAAAAAGAAAATGGCAAGAAGTGAGAGTTTGTTAATAGGTCATAGGTTTGGGCTCTGTTTACAAGATCCTGAAACAATGGGATAATGCATGAAAAATCAAGTCATGCACAAATGTTTCCAATTACTCACTTTTTTTGGCATTGAACCAAACACAGAAATTAAAGTCTACATTTTTCGCCCCATTGTTTACTGTATTGGAGATTTGACCTTATAGGTCATATTTCTGAACTTATGCAGGAGTAACTGTCACTATTCCTACATGACCACTTCAGAATCAAGCAAAGCTAAGGATTGAGTCAGTCATTCCATAGTGACTCATTAAAATAAGGCATTTTAAGTATTTCAAGAATGGGCATGAGAAGACCAGTGTTGATGACTCCAAGTGGCAGATATTTCAAAAGTAAAGAGCTGCCCTGGTCCTCTTACATCAACTTTAGGAATTTTAAAAAATGAGTGTGAACTTTTATGAGATTCATATATTTTTGAATATGCCAGAAAAACCAAACCTTCGCCCACACGTGATAATTAATTTTCCTATACCATTCATTTGCTTAAAGACACCTCTCTCATGGTCTCTGGCCTTTAGTTAATGCTCTGGTCACATGTCATATTGTACCTTCGGCTAGAATACCTACTACTGGTTTTTTCCTCTTCTGCTTGAAATTGACATCATAGACTGAAAGATGAAGGGGCCAATGTGCTTCCTAAGAAGCAAGTAGTCATGAGACTTCACCTGCCACCACAGATAGGAAAAAAAAAGGGAGGGAGGGAGTTTAGCAATTTCAAGAGCCACAATTTACCATGGAAGCCTCTACTTAATATTCCGCTTGATCTGCCAAGTTTATAGCCTGGCAAATCTGAATACAAATGTCGATGCAAATGAGGATTCATTATTCTTACAAGGTCTTTGTGTTGAAGCTTAATGTAACTTGGTTCCTATGGTTGCTCAGGGAACGTAGATTGCAAGACAGCAAAAAATGATGAAAAGAAGAAAAATAAAGAAAATAATATAAATAGAAGGAAATGTTTAAAATCACTTCAGCCTGAAATGTGAGGATGCATAGGAACAAAGCATTGTCATTACAGTCTCTCTTTCTTGCCAGTTATAAGATATTTACTTCTCATCAGCAACAGAGGAGTTAACCACTCAAGAACATTCTACCCAGAGAGAAAACATAATTCTCCTTTTACTGATTATAACACATTGTTCCCATTATAAAACCAATTTCTCAAATTGTCAAAAATTTTTACCATTCTTTTATAATTATAGAGCTCATGGGCTGGTGGGACCTACACATTCTGATCTCTAAGAAGACTACAAATGCATTTTAAAAAACCCCACCCAACAACCCCCTTCCTTTCCGAATGGATTAATTGCCAAATAATTCTGAATCAACATGTTAAGAAAGCTAAAATTAATACACTAGACATTGAAAAATCACAACAGTTTAACATCATTCATTTATTGTTTACCATAACCCATTGCACGCAAAGGTTGCAAAACCCCCAAGTTAGGGGAAATCCTGAGAGGCTGCAAAATTATGATTATATCTCATATACCATAGTATATTGTTCCGATGAATCTTTTGCATGGTTAGCTGTTGTTTACATATAAATACCTTCTCCGGAAATAAAAATGTACTGAAGGGAACAGGAGCTGCAAAGCTTAGCAGATACGATGATCCCAAGATCATTGCAGTAAGGCTTGCTTCTTCATCCATAAATAAAGCACATTTGCATCCATTCAGTCAAATTAGCTCCATTAAAAAGGTGGTTATAATTAGCTCCTTTTTCTGGTTCACGGGTAAAATTCTTGCATGCCTGCTGTTTTGATTAAATCCACCATTGTCTTCCAATAGCTAGTGCTAATTCTTCCAAGGAAATCTTCAGTTGAGGTGTTATTTTATTCTGCGCTTCCGTTAGTTGTCTAATTTACGCCAAGTCCCTGCAGTGTTTCCTTAAGCCATCCTCTTTGTCTTGCCTTTGAAATTTACCAAATCTTACAAGAAATCAATACTTAATTGATTATTCACTTTTCTGCAGCTTCAAGCAGCAAGCACGCATAAGATCCTGGAGGAGTCCCCCGATTTCCAATGCAGGAGGTTGTTCGGTGGCAGAGCTCTGCAAGTGTCCAACAGCAGGCATTCCATGGAGCCGTGCACTGGCGTGGAGTGCCAGCGTCTGATAAAGAAAACGAAGATACTCTAACGAAGCAGGAAAAGTTCCTGGATGAGGCAGATCCATCTCAAGGCTTTGGATAAAAGGCTGAAGCAGGAGCAATTGGATACCAGAACATCAGATATACGTATATATAGCTATATATACATTTTTGCATTAATCCTTTTGCTTTTTGCTTACCCTTTTCTTTCCATGGCACTGAGGTGGAGTATCCCAAGTGCTACCGAACTCAAGAGAACTCCACGCCGGAATGGGGGTGAGAGCGGTGGTGTACCTCTGGCATAGGATAAGGATGGCAGGCACGTAATATTACGAAATGTAGGACAAATTCAAGCAAAAGAGAGGGAGAGGGAGAGAGAGGGGGAGAGGGAGAGCTAGAGACAGATGGCGGATCTGGCTAGGAGCCAAAGCCAGTGAAATGAATTACATTGCTGAATAACTGTACACCATTGATTCTGCCACTTGTTGCTGCATGGGGAAAAAAAAAAGGGAAAAAAAAAAAGCCCCAGTGTATGCTGGAATCTCCTTATTCGTCATGTGTGCAGCAGACAACTTTCACACGCAACTCAATCCTGACACTGAGACGCTCTGGGTGTCTTGGGTGGGTGTGTAGGTGCGTGAGAAGGTTGTGTGCATGTATGTGTGCCTGAGAAGCGAATGTGAGCGTGTGTGCATATGTATGTGGGAGAAAGGACAAACAATCCTGGCAATCCAGCCATTTTTGTTTAATGAAGAATGGAAGACTGGCATTCAGAGATGTGGTTATGTGCCGCATATTAATGTGTGCTCACCAGACAGCCTCCCCCACTTTAAAAATAAGTGGCACAGAAGTGAAGCCCTCTATAGATCAACCACGTGGGAGAAGCAGCTCACGAGGTAACATATCATCTCTAAACCTACAAATGGGGCGCACAGAATTCTGCAGAACAAGTTTTTCTCTGACAAGAGGAAAAGCTGGTTCCGGGGATATGATGTTTGGGTGTTTTCGAAAAGACAGCCAGTCTCAGCAGATTGTTCAATAAATGCTTCATACCCAGGACGAAGGGAGACATTATGGGATGCCCAGGGGGCTTTGGAAATCAAATACAATGTTTGAGTAGCACAATTTGAGGTACATTATAAAAAAGCAATTTGAATTGCCAATGAGGCGACACATATCTGCATGCTAATTAGACCTGTGTCAAGCTTAGTCTGCAGGCTTCTGTTGATGGGGAGGAATGTGCGTGTAGCTCTGCTGAGAGATTGTTTCTGCATAAATTATCAGCTTTGTCCTACTGATCATTTTCCCAAACAAACATGAAATGCAAGATCAAAAGGCGATTCTAAAATTAAAATTATTGATTGACAAAGCCTAGGTTTCAGAATCTAATTAGAGGAGGCACAAACAAAAGCTGGTATTATTACTGACTATGCCTGAGCTAGCAGCCAGATTGTGCAGGGTCTGTAATTTATCTTTGTTTATGCAGCCAGGATATTAAAAATGTAATTAAAATGGTAAAATGATCTGATCAGAAATAGCCACCTAGTGGCAAGTATATTATTTTAAATGGATGATAAAGGCATTGGTCTGTGCAAATAAAAAGCTTTTTTCTTTTTTTTTTCTTTATGACAAACCTAGCATCTCATTGAGATCTTGCTAAGCAATTTATCTTTTGCTAATAAGTTGTCTTTTGTGTTTTGTTCCATAGATAAGAAACATCATTTATAACCCTCATTTGTACACTAATAAACATTCCGTTATTACAGGTGGCATCCTGTTACTATGGGAACATCTTTCACAAATGACGGTATATTTTTGTCACAAATGTATGTAATGTAACACCTAAGCCTGCACACTCATCATATACATTAGATATAATAATTACATGTATTCAATGGCACCAGCAGGTGAAGTCATTCCCTCTTCATTTGGACTCTCACGTGTAGGGGGTCTCGAAATCTCTGGAACTTGGCATTCATGGTCATCTTGATCTCTGAAAATTGGATTGCAAAGCAAACCCACTTGCCAACTAAGTACCTTCTTCAACGTACTACTCCAGAACAGATACAGTTGCTTAAAAGCATGTAGTAAGGTGATTCAAGTGATTTATAGGCTAGATATTCTCTCATTTAGCAACATTTTGGAAGTGCCAATGAATTATTTTAGGAGCAAATTGTCTAATATAAAATTTATTAACCAAAATGCATCTGCTGTCATCTAACTGTGGATTTTTGCAGCCAGCCGCTAGAAACAGCCTTGTGACTCTCTAATAAAGCATCTAAAATTGCATGATAAATACCTTTAAGAAAAATGAGAGCCCTGCTTGGGAGGTCTACATTAGAAATGTTGGATCCCATTTATTTTCCCTTTTCTTTTTCTTTTTTTTTTCATGAAATCACTATGGACCTGTTCAATTCCCTTTTAAGAAATTCACAATTTAGGGTTCTGTCAGCAGCTCTAGGGTCTTTTGTTAGGTACACTTAAAATGCCAGATTAAATATTAATATGTGGTTAGAGTTGTGCTATTTTGCAAGCCCTGAAACCCTATTAGTAAATCATGATCTGGTGACTGATGCAAGAAATTTCAAGGCGCCAACAGTGCAGATTGCTTTATGCCCATCAATCTGATGGATCACTAATTTTTAGCAAATAGGGCCTTTGGACTGATAGTTGTAAGAAGGTACATGTTTTCCATCAGTAGAGAACATGGTCCACCTACTATAATGTTTTCTGCACACAATGTGCACCCTAACAAGCAAATTTTTTTTTGCATATATACTAACAATCTTTGCATGAGCAATGCTGTCCTTCAAAAGATTCTTTAAGCTTGTGTTATAAAAGTGTCCCCCCAATGCCTCACCAAATAGTTGGGGATTTCCTGGCTTTCCAGAAATATTTTAAAGGAAGGTAAAGGAGGGGAGAAGTTGATATGAGAAGAGGGATAGACCAGCCCCATTAGCAACCTTTTAAAATGAGAAATTATGAGCTAACAATGTAATTCTTGAGAGTTTCACCAGGACCTCTTAAGCTCTGTTGAGCAAGAAGACAGAGCAACCCCTTAAAGACTAGGAAAAGACTTTGAAAACTAAAATAGTATGAATAATGAAATTGCCCCAAAGTACCTTCTCTCTTCTCTCTGAAAATATGTCTGGATAACATGCGACTACCCTTGAAAAGTGAGAGACTTTTCAACATATGGCTTGTTTCTCAAATGTGGTAAAAAAAAAAAATCACTATTTGATCCTTTGATAATCCAGGCAGGAAAACATTTTTATTGGTGATATTTGTTTCACACAGATGAGCCTTGACTCCTAAATCCTTGTGATATGAATTAACATGTTTCATTGTAATATTTACTAATTATAAAGCATTTCCCTCTCAGTGGATACTCTCCAAGCTTATGGTAGGTTCTGCTTTACCATCTGTCTTTTTTTTTCTTTCTTTCATTTTTACAGACCATCCAACAGTACAGACACAACGATGAATTTAAAAGAATGAGCATGAAGGACTACTGGCTTCTCCTCTCTTATCTCCCTCATTGTTATTATTATTATTATTTTAGAAATAAGTAGAGTTTAAAAGTCAAAGCTGACATTTAGGCAATTGATGCCTTTAGTTACAGTTTAACTCCGTGTTTTACTGAATTTTTGTGTCAAAGAATATAAAACTCATTATCATAAGTTATTTTAAATTATTGAAATCAAGTTGTTATATATAAAATTAGTCAGCTTACTACATAATAATGGCTCTTCTACATAAAATTCGTTCACACTATGTATGTGCACACATGCACACACATACACACACACAAATTATTTCAATAACATTAAAACATTAAACCCAATAACATTAAATAACATTAAATACATTAAACAATAACACTAAAACCCAAAGTTAACAACAATCACACACTCAAAGCATTACATAATTATACTTATTTAACCTAGGAATGGACCAGTTGAAAGATTTATTTATTCAGAGAGAGAGAAAGAGAGAGGGTGGGGGGAGGGGCGCAAGGAGAGGGAGAGAAAATCTTAAGCTGGCGTTAAGCCCAGCACAGAGCCCAATCCAATCCTCTATCTCATGACCCTGAGATCATGCCCTGAGCCAAAATCAAAAGTTGGACACCTAACTGACTGAGCCCCCAGGTCTCCCTCAAAACACCTTTACTGTGGTTCTTCTCCCCAACTTCTGGCTTTGGCTTCAATTACTCTCTCCACTTCCCATCCTCCCCTATAAATAAAGAGGTGCATGTACTCTAGTTGCTGTTGTTCTCCATAGCTACAATTTTTTTCACCACACCATGAAAGAAGACATCTTGTCTTTACATTCTTCTCCATGTTCTCAAAATGCTTCATTGGTTTTCCAAGATAGAGAAAAAAAAATAAGAGAACATTACTGCCACAACAGACCTGCACTAAAACAAAATTAAAACAAAATGTTTAGCGTTCTCAACACCAACTACATTAGGTCCTCTTGTTTCTCACTCTAATGCCACCCTGTGCTTCCCCTTAATAATGGCACCTGAACTTGCTACTTTAATTATTTTTAATGATTGTGTTTTTTATCAGACATGAGAGGAGCATTGTCTATCTCACTCATTAAATACAGTACCTGATGTGTAGCAATTTATCCATTAGCTATTTATGAATGAATGAATAGTTCTGAGGACAGAATTAATAATTTTGGAAGAAAAGTTACATGTGCTTCAGAGGAATAGCACAAATTTCTCTGACATCTTAGGTTGCTGCTCTCATTGACATAAAATTTTAACATGATGTTTCAGTGGAGAAAAACATGACAACACAACTTTGAGATAACCAGTTGATAGGATGTTTCCCTCGAATTGTAGCGTGTAAACGCTCAAGGAAACACTCTACCTAACTGCACATCCACCAACTAGCAGATAAGTGGTTGGATCAGGAATTCCTTAAGTACCCATTTACCACAAAAATGCTATGTTCTACTTGTCCTCAAAGCTGGCCTGAAGACTGTATGAGGGTGTAGGCTAAACTGCACTAACAAAGGGATCCAAATATCGTGGTTCCAACATTCACAAGATCATTCCTCATGAAGCAGTCCAAGGTAAGGGGAGGCAATCCAGGGTACACAGGCAGCTCTGAATAAGTCCAAAGAGCCTCTTGTTTCTTTCTATCTCCTTGCTCTCACATTTTCGGTTTAAAGCAGTCTGTATTCCAAATGATAGGAAGGTGTAAAGAGAAGAAGGAGACACAAGGTTTTGTTTTTGTTTTTGTTTCTTCCCCCCTTTTTATTTTATTTCTTTTCAGTGTTCCAGCATTCATTGTTTATGCACCACTCTCAGTGCTCCCATGCAATACGTGCCCTTCATAATACCCACCACCAGGCTCACCCAGCCCCTGACCTCCCTCCCCTCCAAAACCCTCAGTTTGTTTCTCAGAGTCCACAGTCTCTCATGGTTCATCTCCCCCTCCAATTTCCTCCAACTCACTTCTCCACTCCATCTCCCAATGCCCTCCGTATTATTCCTTATGATCCACAAGTAAGTGAAACCATATGATACTTGACTCTCTCAGCTTGACTTATTTCACTCAACATAATCTCTTCCAGTCCCAACCACGTTGATACAAAAGTTGGGTATTCATCCTTTCTGATGGAGGCATAATACTCCATTGTATATATGGACCATATCTTCTTTATCAATTCGTCTGTTGAAGGGCATTTTGGTTCTTTCCACAGTTTGGCGATTGCTGCTATGAACATTGGGGTACAGATCGTCTTTCTTTTCACTACATCAGTATCTTTGGAGTAAATACCCAGTAGTGCAATTGCAGGGTCATAGGGTAGCTCTATTTTTAATTTCTTAAGGAATCTCCACACTGTTTTCCAAAGTGGCTACACCAACTTGTGTTTCCCCTTCTCCACATTCTCTCCAACACATGTTGTTTACTGTCTTATTAATTTTGGCCATTCTAACCGGTGTAAGGTAGTATCTCAATGTGGTTTTGATTTGAATCTCCTTGATGGCTAATGATGATGAACATTTTTTCGTGCATCTGTTAGCCATTTGTATGTCTTCTTTGGAGAAGTGTCTGTTAATGTATTCTGCCCATTTTTTGACATGATTACCTGTTTTGTGTGTGTTGAGTTTGAGGAGTTCTTTATAGATCTTGGATATTAGCCCTTTGTCTGGAGAAGATATTCGCAAAAGCCACAAGATTTTTAATCACATGGTCACAGCTATTATAGGGGACACCTCCAAATGTAGCCTTCAGGTGGGTATGCCCATGTAGCTACTAAGAAGAAAGAGATAATGAAGACCAGGAGGGAAATTAACAATATTTCAAGGACTTCTCTCAAAGTGCCTTCTCTTTTCTGACATCTGACTCCCACTAGTTTCTCCTTAGAACTGTTTAAATTCCAGCTCTATTTGGCCTTAACAGTCACTCTACTTTTGTATATTATTTTTCTCTTTGGAAAAAAAAAGTTTGAATTTAGCTACTAAAAAACTTTATTGTCTCTAAAATTCTGTGATTTGTTTTTATTTTTCAAGTAAGAGAAATAAAAAAAAGAATTTGTTAACTATACAGATCCCAAAATAATTTTACAGAAGCATATAAATGTCCCCCAATTTAAAATATAGTATTGAGCAACTTTACAATGGACGAATTTATTCTCAAAATTCTTAGGATGGATGAATTTATTCTCAAAATTCATCAACAGCCTCTCAAGAAATCTTTTCCTTTTTTTTTTTTTTTTAAGATTTTATTTATCTATTTGGCAGAGAGAGAGAGAGGGTACAAGCAGAGGGAGTAGCAGGCAGAGGGAGAGGGAGACTCAGGCTCCCTATTGAGTAAGGAGCCCAATGCAGGGCTTGATCCCAGGACATACTTTTTGTAAAGGACCTATCATGACAAGAGCAGTTGTACTAAATTCCTCTCTAAGCCAAGAGCGAAAAGGCCCTTCCAACCTGGTTATGGAGGGTAGGAGTAAAAAGAGGTGATGAGAGGGGTACAAGACTCATTTGATAAATATTTGAATATCTTCTTTATATGAGATAACATATAAATTATATTGAAGGACATAATAAAGACCAAATCACACTCTTCATGCTTAATAAGTTTATTGTCCCCTAGACTCACAGGGGCTTGTGATATTTATTCTAATAACCAAATGAAACACTTTCTAGGATATTTTAGCTGAAGAAAGATACCTGTGAACAGTTTAATAGTAGGGTTGGCAACCATCATAGAGCTGAGACCTGGGATTCAGACTTATATTCACCCTCTTGGGGGAGGCTAACTTATTTCACGTGCTGAAGGAAAAGTTCAATTTGGTGGGCAAGAACAGTTGTGTTCAAAATTTATGGCAATTTCCAGTCGTGGTGCATATAAATGAAAGGAAATTTATAGAGTGAGGTGTCAGGAATACCAATTGTGATTTAGGAAGTCCAGGCTAGTAATACATTTTCTTTAGGAATTGCATAAACTCAAACTCAGAGCTTTAGAATCAGAATCAAAGTTCTAAACTCTGGAAAGGGATTGGCAAGATTTAGTTAAGGGTTCCAGACTTGGTGGGGATTGGAATATTCAACAAGTTAATAGGAGTGGTTCAGAAATAGAGAGCAAGGTAAATGGGATTGGAATTCAGAAAATTAGGTTAGTATTGGGAAAGATTGTGAAATACTAGATAAAATAGTTTGGGATTTTGTTCCTTAAGAAATGTAGAATTATTGTAATGTTTGGTTTTGTTCTCAACTGGGAAATGACATTATCAGAGCTGTATTTTTAGGAAAAATAATCTGTTAGAGGTGACTTGGAAAAAGCTGAGGCCAATGTAGGAAAATTCATTAATTTCATATATTTCCTTTTGAGCAATTACTTTATGCTATATGTAATGTTTTACACTGGGGTTTCAGAGAAGTAGCTAAGTATGCAATTAGATGAAGGCTCATAGAGAATTTACAGTCGACCTGCACTAGCATGTTGACAAGGAAAATAAATACTGGAGAAAAAAACAAAAGCAGAATCTTCAATATTGCATTTCTGAATGGGAAGTGTGAAGTTCAGAATAGAACTGAAATGTTGAGCTTGAATGACTGAGATGACATTAATTTCATTAAGACAAATAGAAAATATAGACATTTGGGATTGGAATCATGAAGAAACATATTGAACTTAATTTACAAGTGAGAAAATTATATAAAGAATTTTTAACAGGCATTAGAACTAAGGATCTAGAATTCAGTAAAGAGGCCTGGAGAGGAAAGAGTAAGATATTCAAGCATCATACATAAAGGCAAACATTAAAAATCATGGGTGTGTATCAGAAAATAGGGAGGATCCACTTCCAGAGAAAGCAAAAGAGGAGAATGTAACCACCATTCATTCAACAAGTAAGTACCGAATGCTTATGAAAAATGGAGGAGAAGAGAATTTAAAGAAAGCAGGAGGTTTACATAGCAAATGCTGTCAAGGGGAATAAAAATAATGGACTATGTTTAAAGTCGGTAATCTGGTCAACAGAAGGAGAAAAAATGAATTCATAATGAGATTTTTTAAAAAGGAAAATAAAGAGAATTAAGACAACCGACCGAGTACAATACATTTTTCCCCCACAAATTCTGTGAAGAATCCAAGAAGAAGAAGCTTCCATTTAACAGACTAAAAAAAAAAAAAAGTTATTATGGCTAAGGAAAGATAGAATATAGCTTGACTGGGTCAATAAGGGCACTTTAGAGTTGAGGTTTGGGAGTATCTCTTAAATGTGAGAAATGTACCCTACTTTCAAACATTAATTCTATAAAGACTGTCTTCATAATATTGTAGGTTACTTTCCTTTCCAAAGCAAAGCAACACTGTAAGATCCTTGACCCTATCGAGGGTGTTCATGAGTCAAGTGGATGCTTCTATCTTGAGGATAGGGTCTGGCACGTAACTCTAGCCAACGGCCTCAGAGTTGCAGGGCTTCTAGTCAAATTCTGTCATTGAGTTCCTAAGAAAAGTAAACACCTCTAATCAAACTTTGGGAAAGAAAGAGTCACCCTTTAGCAGTAAAGAAATGTATTATGAGTTTTATTAGGTTGCAACTAGTTTCTACCTGATCTAAAAAGTCACCTTGCACCTATGTAAAGAGGATTATTTATATAATTATCTGCACATAAGTCCCCTTCAACCACTATATATTATTATTTCATGGCATTTAAATTCAGCACAGAAACATCAAGACCTAAGTACAAATATTATTACTAAATGGGTTTTCATTTCCAGAGGTCGTCAGGGGAAGGGATTAATTTTGTTGCTTTATTGTACACACAGTAAAGCACACAGAGTCATGTTACAATGCCTCTGTCTTGAAAATTGCATTTGAATGTAATAAGAAAGGCACTTTTGAAACAATTTTGCAATTTTAGATACATTAACTGGATTTCTCTCCATCTTGCTTTGCTAACTGGGTTTGAGGTCTTTCATTTGGATAACTCTGATTCCTGTCAATTTTAGAAGGAAAATGTTTCAAACACTTTCTTAAAATTCTTTTTCCACTACTTTGATGCTTTTAGATCACTCATTTAGGTCAGTCTGCAAGTGTTCTGTATAATGTAATTTCAGAGGAGAAATTTTTAATTTAACAACACAGAAAATTAAGCATGACAGAGACTTGACTTAGTATTTGAATTGCAGTTTTCATCAACATGTATTTCTTGAAGTTCAAGTAATAGGTAAAGCTTAGTGCTATTCTTAAATCAATCTCAGTCCATGGAGCTTAAGATTTTTTTTAAAGGGCTTATTTAATTAGAATGTCAAATTGATCTTGCAACTGTAAGAAATGTCTATTTGACATAAGTAAACAGAATACTTATTCCATGAAACATTGACCTCAGAAAAGATCTTTCTTAAAGGGATTGTCTATCTTTGAAGAACAAAGACAACAGCTTGTAAAGCTGCTGGTCTCTATGAAGTAACATGATATGACACCAAATCAACCTGTAGGTTGATTATATAATTAAGAAAGATCAGTCTTTGTAGCTATAAATTGGTGTCAACCAAAAAATGTATGTACATATGTATTTCCCTATTTGAATCAAACTGGTTATTTTATGTCAACTTAAAAGTTTTTAATCCTTATATTTTACCCATTGTGCTATTAAACTTATATTGGCTATTTTTCTTTTTCTTTTTTTTTTAGGTGAATACTAAAACTACTAAATCATAGAATTGGAAGATGCCCTTAAGATCACCCAGCCCAGTCTACTCAGGAGAAAAACCTGAGGTCCAGAGAATAAGTTTATTAGAAGTAGAAATAGGGCTGTGGAATACTGAATTGCTAATCCAAGATTCTTTTCAGAGTGTACTGATGCAATTCTGAGCACTATTCAGATTCTCAATACTTTTGAAAGTATTCATTGCTAATATATTTGTGAATATGGAAGAAGGGCACGTTCTTTTGACAAAAATAAATTCAGAATTTTCAGCATTTATCAGAATGCATTTTTCAATTTTAAATTTTAAGCAAATTCAGAAGCTATCTCTTATGAATTCAGAAAGCAAAACAATCCAGTTCTTAAAATTAGAAGTATTTTTTATTTTTGAATAGTCTTGAAATTTTATACATCTATATCAGAGGTTCTTAGTCATTTTGTGTGTCATCCATCCCTTTGATAACTTAGTAAACCATAGATCAATTCCCGGAATAAAATTTTTAAATTCATGATATAAAACATTGCAGAGTTACAGAGGAAGCCAATTATATAAATGTTATTGTTATTTAAGAAATCAATTTCCATAAAATAATAAGTGCTTATTTATTTACTTATTAACATTAAATAATATCTAGTGAGTTTAACAGCTGCCATAATTTCAAAGTGGTCATGAATATACAAGATATTTCAAGCTATACCCAACAATTATATTGCAACATGAAAACTATAAATCTGATTTGTATTGGTGACAAAGACACAAGTACTGTTAATATTACTACTTTTGTAGTTCTTTCCTTTACTCATTTTGAATACAATGCTCACTTTCAGTTAGAAGTTCATAAGTATAAAAATACTAATTTTTGTGAAATTAAGAGTCACTTATGGTTCCCAAATTTCAGGACTCCATCTGAGAATCCCATGAGTTACACTATTTTCCCTATTTTTGATGTTTCAAAACCAAGGTCAAACCCACCCAGCATGGAGGGTTGAAAACCCAGGGCTGTTGCAGAAAACTGCTGTGTCTCCTCACAGAGGTCCTGGCTGCCGCCTGTTGAAACCCACTACTTGAGAGCTCCTGCTTGGCCTCATCACCCAGATGGTAGTACATGTAACTATGGAATTTCAATCTCTACTTTTCCGAACTGACCTTCACTTGGCTTGCACTTCTAACTCGAGACTCACTCTGCTCTCTGTCCTGATTCTTTTTTCTCTCTCCCTCTCCTCACTGCACCCCTCTCATATGTGTGGACATAGAGATACATACAAACACAAACTCATCTTCTTCTGAATCAAAGGTCAGTAAGTAAAAAAGTATGTCATCTCTATATATTTACCTATAGATGCTATATGGCTCTTTCATTTTATTAAAATACTTCCAGATTTAAAGAGAAATCCTTCAACTTAAAGACAATTTCACTGAAAAAAACTGCTATTCAAATATATTGAAAAGAGAATTGGTTGTCTAACATACATACAAAGAATGCTTACTGTAATTCAACATTTTATTTTATAAGAAGTGAGTATAATCACAGATATTTATTTTTATTTATTTATTTAAAGATTTTATTTACTTAAAGATTTTATTTATTTATTTGAGAGAGAGAGAGAGACAGAGCTAGTGAGAGACAGCATGAGTGGGGAGGAGAGGGAGAAGTAGACTTCCCACTGAACAGGGAGCCTGATGGAGGTCTGGATCCCAGGACCCATGACCTGAGCTGAGGGCAGACATGTAATGACTAAGCCACCCAGGTGCCCCCACAAATATTCTTAGAAAGAGAAAAAAAAAACAACCCAAACGAATATTATGGGAGAGGTTGAAAAAACATTCATATTCTGTACATAGCAAGTAAAGATTTATGGATTGTTGGGTGTAAGAAAATATTTTTATACTGATACAATGAATCAGAAATACTTTTATTCATAGGAAAATTGCTAGTTTCCAATTGGACTTTCCATCTTCTCAGCACACATATATATATTTCATTTTGCATTTTTAAAAAATGTACCTTCATTATGATTAAACATAAATGAAAAGTCAAAATGTCTATACTTGGGGATACTTAAATATATTTTTTGGACTGTTTCAGAAGTTTTCTGAAGGGTGGTCATAACTCTTCAAAATCTGACAAATGCTACAAACTTTTTACCTAAAGAAAAATCAGCTTGTGAGTATAAACATACACAAAAATTCTCTTATAATTTTGAAGGTTTATGGAATTCCTAAATTTCATAGATAGACCCCTATAAAATCAACACATCTGGGTGTACTAGTCAGAGTAGTCTAGATTATGCAATGATTAGAAATGATCCCCAAATCTCAGGGGCCTACAATAATAGGGATTTAATTCTCATTCATGCTACATGTCCATTATCATGTGACTAGGCTAAGTGATAATTACCGAGAGGCCTCTTGCATTTTGGAAGTCTGGCAGTAGGCACTGACTGCTTTTGTTCTTACAGATCTTTTCAACAATCTAGAAAGACTGAGATATGTATCTGTCCAGAGAAGATGACAGATGATGACATATTGTCTAGTACAATAAAGATAATGTCTTTCTCTAGGTTAGGAAACCTGAATCTTTTTATCAGTGGAAAAATGATAAAAATGGAATAAAATAAATACAAGGAAACAAAATAAATTTAAAAATTCAATGAGATTTTTAAAGAATAAGTTTTTGAGCCAGATCATAAACTGAAGGAATATATTTTAGATAGATAATTTATATTTGGGTGGAGTAATATCATTTAAACTGAGATAGGATGTGTAAGATGGAGCAAACTATACAAAATTCAAGCAGACAGTGTGGACATGTTTTTAATAGTTTGAAAAGACCATGAGGTGAGAAAGAGAATTGAAGAAATGAATGGAAGTTGGTGTGGTTGGATCAGGGTGGGCCCAGAGGGGATGCTAAAAATTAAAATGGAGGTAGATCATGAAGGCTATTCACAGGGTGTGGTGACACTAAAATGTCTTCAAGGCATTAGTATATATTTATGAAAAACCAGAAGAAATTCAGAATTTTATTATAAATACCATGGGACATTGTTGAAGGGCTTGATGCTGGAAAATATCATGATCTAATTTATGTGGCAAAAAGATTACTCTTGGGAAGAGGGGAAAGTACTGATGTTGACTATACTTGGATGGAAACAGACTAGATGCAAAGAAATGGATGAACTTCAGGCATATTGAGAAGGAAGAATGGAAGATATTTTGGTTAGTTCAATATATAAATTGTGAGAATGTGTGACTGCTAGGTTTCTGACTTCAACAACTGGAAAAATTATAGTGCTCATCATTTCCTTAGATGGAAGAGGATCTCTAAGTGGATTGATTATGGTACAGTGCTGCAAATAATGTGTTCCATTTTGAACAGGCTACATGATAAGATATCTGTGAGACATATAATTAGAAATGTTAAATAGTAGGTTGAATAAATTAGTATAGAACTCAGAAGAAATATTTTGAGTAAAAATATACATTTATAAATTGTCATAATATAATGGTATTTAAAACTATGGAATAATATCAGATAATCATACAGAGTATAGAAGAAAAAAAAAGAGGACCCAGGTCCATGTCCATGGAAATACATTTATTTATGAACTGTTAGAGAAATAGAAACTAGGGAAGAATACAAAGGAATAAGAAAGAGGAAAAACAGAAAAATGCAGTGTCATAAAAGCAAAGAAGAAGGAACCTTTCAAGCAAAAGAAATAGGCAACATTTAATTTTTGATCTGAGATTTATTTAAAGAAAGAAAAGGACTCTTTTAATTTACCAACACAGAGGTGATTGTTATTTTGAAAACCACAGTTTGACAATAGGATAAGGATGGAAACTGGGTTTGATTAAGCCAAAAAATCAATGGGAGGTGAGGAAATTATGTCAGTGAATCAAGACAACACATTTATGAAGATTTATCTGGATATAGAGCTGGAAAATAAAATGGTATTTGAAAGGAGACTAGGGATGAAGGGATGGTTATTTTACTATTGTATTAATGAACATAGTTTATGAAGGCATGGTACATGCCTGTAAGAATGATGGCAATGAACCAAAAGAGAGTAAGAGATTGATAATCAAATCAAATTGATAATCAAGATTGATAATCAAATTATCAAAGGATAAGCTTTTCAGGGCTCCTGGGTGGCTCAGTGGGTTAAAGCCTCTGCCTTCGGCTCAGGTCATGATCCCAGGGTTCTGGGATTGAGCCCCGCATCGGGCTCTCTGCTCCGTGGAGAGCCTGCTTCCTCCTCTCTCTCTGCCTGCCTCTTTGCCTACTTGTGATCTCTCTCTCTCTGTCAAATTAATAAATAAAATCTTAAAAAAAATAAGAGGATAAGCTTTAAGAAGAAATCTTTGTGTAGAATAGTGTATTAAAGTTCTTGGTCAGGGTGGGAAGGGAGGGTTCAGGGTACTGCAGAAAGGATTGACATTTGGCACAAAAAAGATGAACACCAAATGTTTAGAGATGCAAGTAGATTTCTAAATTTGGTGACTAGAAGATGAAGGAACTCACATTTGATGATTATTATTTTCTCAAAGAAGTATAAGGTAGGAACTGATCATTATTTGGAAGTGAGACTGAACAATGGGTGGATGATTTAAGAAAAGTAGAAAAAGGAGCTTAGGAATATTTGGCTCTTAGGAGATTTAGAAATAGGAAGGACAGTCTTGAATGCCTATTGGTGGGTGTGATCTTTAAATCACAGGCCAGGAAGAGCAAGTTGTGTGGTTTTTCTTGAACAAGCCTGCAAAGCTGGCAAAAAGATGGCTATTAGGGATCATTGCAGGTTGGAGCTTTCTCCATAGAAAATAAAAGTAGAAATGGGTAAGAAAATTGAAAGCATTTGAAAAAAAATAAAGAGGATGACAGACTGTGAAATCTGTGTTAAGAAAGATGGTGTTACCTGAAAGAGTTGAAAGATAATGAGAGGTAATGTGGCTAATGAATAAGAGGTTTCAACAAAGTCAAAGACTGAGTCAGGGGATGGAGGTGGGGGGAAGTGCACGAGGGGGATAAGGTAATCAAAAGGTACAAACATCCAGTTATAAAATAAATAAGCTCTGGGAATAAAATGTGCAGCATGGTGACTACAGTTAACAATACTGAATTGTGTATTTGAAAGTTGCTAGCAAAGTAGATCTTAAAAGTTCTCATCATAAGAAAACAATATAACTATGGGAGGTGAGATATGTTAACTAGACTTAGTGTGGTGATCATTTTGCAATATATGCAAATATTGGATCATCATGCAGCACGTCGGAACTAATATAATGCTACGTGTTAATTATATCTCAATTAAAAGAAAAAAGACTGAATAGTGGGCATAGAGTTAAGATGACTTCATCAAATTCTGGTTGATTCCCTTCTAGCTATTTTATTCTAGGGACTGATAATTCCCCAGCTAATGCTTTTCAAAGACCTATTTAAGATTTGTAAAAATCACAGTCACTGATTATTAATATAATGATGGTGAAGGTCTTGGTGTAAGCTCTGAATTGTAGATAGTCCCATTATATAAGGATGCATGTGTCTGTTACGGGCATGGCAGGCTGTGGTATTGCTGTTTTTCCTGCATCAAACAGTACCATGGTGAAAGAAGTTGAACTCAGATGATCCTCCCCCAAAAAGCACTATATGAGTGTTTAATAAATGCTTTGGTTGGTGAGGGTGACATGATGGTGTCCTATTTTCTAAGTAAGTAGCATTAGAGTAAATATTAGTTTTCTCTGAATGGATGGAAACAGAGAGACTTTTCATTAATATTTATGTGTAAGGTTCAAAGTCATGAATGTAATATGATATTTTTTCTGCTGTTATACAAATTAGTATGCCATAATATGACATGACTCTATAAAGAATGCCGATACTTAAAACATTGCATTATATACTAATGACCTCATAATTTGGAAATCCTTTTAATAAATGTTTGAAAAGATTTGTGAAATAATTATTTAAATGTAACAGAATACTAATAAGGATTGACATTTATATTTAACTACTCCTTGATTTCCTTTTTGCTTTCCTATTGAAGTACTGCTGAGTTTTATTTGTCTATTTGTTAATTTTAGGACTACCTAGCAAATAGCACTACTCACAAATGTTGTTTTGTTTTTAAATGCTAAACATATTTGAAAAGGTTAAACTTTCAAACCATGTCTAATTTTCATCATGGCCATTTCCAAAACTCAAAGCTAGGTTAAAAAAAATGCAAAAAAAAAATGGGTATAGCAGTAAGAGTCTTAGAAAAAAGATAAAGTAACAACTAACACCAAAATTTATAATACATTTCATTTTCCCCTATTTGGAGGTAACTAGATGTGATATAGGAGTCAAGGTGGTGTTTAAAAAGGGAACACATGCAATAATAATGCTTTGGAATTAATTTAACATTCTTTACATTGGAGAACTCTGTATTTAGAAACATGGGCTCTTTAGATAATGGAATTCTCAACAAAACAGAGATCAGAAAAGAAGATGGAAGAGGGAAGGGAAGGAGATCATTGGAAAGAAAGAACATAATACACATTTATCATTTATAAATGTTGAATGAAAAATGTACCCTATACAAAGATTATGTTTGGACACTAAACATCGGCCTTCAATGGTGTATTGGCTGAGAGAAGGTTGAGGGTTGGTATTTATGATGGATGCTGTGGGACCACTCAGATCTCCCCTTAAAAGTGGAAGTGATCATTCCTCCAGCTGCCTAGAGGTTTGGCTGTTGTCCCCTTTCAGACCAAAGGCAGGAGATACCTAAACCAAGATGATGACTCGTTCCCATAATTGATCTGCAGAGGATCAGCTGCCTCACCTCAATTCAGAACAACTCCGAAGAGATGTACTTACTACAGAACTCCCTATGAAATAAGCTGTAGCCTCTCTTCAACGTATGAAACTTGGTCTTCTCTCCAAGCCCAATCCTTTTGCCCTCACTCCCTCACAGGTTTTACTACTGAGAACATTCCCTAGTTGACCTCTTGTACATGGGTCTTCAGCTCAGCATCTGTTTGATGGGGAAACTGATCTAATCAAGGTTCTTTCCACATGACTGTGGGGCAATCTGTTTCAGGCAGTTTTCACATTTTCACATTCACATTCACACTTCCTACAGCAATTTCTTGATTCATGGAATTCCTATTAAATATTCAAGGTGAAATTGAGGTCTGTTGCTTTTTATAAGTTCACCTGTCTTTTCTGTTTCTGCATTGATGCACTTAGGTCATCCCAACCATTCTAAGAATTTCCCTTTAAAAAAAAAAAAAGATGGGGCTCCTGGGTGGCTCAGTGGGTTAAGGCCTCTGCCTTTCCGATCAGGTCATGATCCCAGGGTCCTGAGATCGAGCCCCACATCGGGCTCTCTGCTCAGCAGGGAGCCTGCTTCCTCCTCTCCCTCTGCCTGCCTCTCTGCTTACTTGTGATCTCTGTCAAATAAATAAATAAAACCTTAAAAAAAAGATGTATTTATTTATTTTAGAGAAAGAGTGTGTGAGAGTGAATGGGGGAAGGGCAGAGTGAAAGAATCTTTCAAGCCGACTCTCCACTGAGTTTGAGCCTGCCCCAGGACTCCATCCCCCACGGCCCATGAGATCATGACCTGAGCAGACACCAAGAATCTGAGGCTTAGCCAACTGAGCCATCCACACACCTCCGGAATTTATCTTATTATGAAAGATACATTTAAAATGTGCATAGATATTTAGCTAAAATAATGTTTATTATAGTATTATTTATAATAGGAAAAATAAGGATAAAGTAATGAATACTTTAAAATAAAGATTTGATGTAAGCCCAAAAACAATAGGTAATGAGAATATGGAAATAATAAATGTGGACAACACATTCAAAAGTAGTGGTAGTGTTATTATTTACTTATCATTGCTCTAGGCTGTATTTATTTCCTTCCCCATATTCTCCATATTTTATGCTTTCCTCCAGAAAGGACTAGCTGCAATAATATATACTTAAATGTGTAGATAAACCATCCCATCACTCTACTGGGTGCCGTATATTCCTCCAACATTGAAATAATTCTTTGGATTAAGAGATTTCTTCTGAATGCCTTTCCGCAAATATAAATAAACATTTAGTTTTTTGGTTTTTGTGGGTTTTTTCCTTTAGTATATTAGAGCCTTTTTGTGTTTTCTAATTCATGCTAGATTGCTACTTCTATGTGAATGTTTGTAGAAATAGACTGAATAAATCAATAAATACCTTCCTTGTCAACTACATTTCCAAATATCTTCCTAAAGGTGGCAGTAATCGAAGTGGAATTCAAACACTTCTCAATACATCTAAAGTGTGGGTTTATTGGTCTAATTATTTTCTGTGAATGCAGTTCTACTTTATTACCCAAATGAGAGTTACTATTGTCTTTCCTTCTGATTATTGCACTTGTGGTATTTATTTCAGGGTTTTAAGACCCTTTAAAACCTATTTAGATTTTCTTTTTTTGTGAATTTAATGCTAATTAAAATAATGGATTAGTAGGCTTGGAAAATCAAATCATTATTCAGCCGGAACAATGGAAGGGATTATTTAATTGGCCACCTCAAATCATATTAAACCAATCCTAGAAGAATCACAACCAAGGTTCAAATGGTGTAGAAACTGTCATACTTCCTATAGGATACTAAACCTCTTTTTCAGATGTTTAAAAAAAATAAATTTAAAGGCTGATTAAATTAGTAGCTGGTTAATCTCTGATTTTTGTATAAGAGGCAACTGGACATTTTTCACTTACCCCTATCATTTTTATTTTATTAATTTCAACAGACCTAGTAGTTCCCATTGATGGTATGGAAATCAAGCAGGATTCAGATTAGGGCTTAATAATATCACCATGTTCTTTAGTTCTTAATAATATCACCATGTTAGCATAAGTGGCGCTACTGAAAGGAATCACAGACATGATTCACAGTTTCTAGCCATGGTGGTAATTTACTTTGCCAGGATTAAGATTATGAAGGGCAGAACTTTTTATTAGGAAAGGAGTGATATTTCATCATAAAATGGAAAGATATTTGCCATTGCTTATACAATTCATGTTTGAACCTTGTAATTTTGCAGATATTTCTTTGTAATCATATCAATCACATCTGCTTCCATACAGCAAATAAATAATAGATTTTATATGTTTATTGATGTTCATAGACTGACTAAATGTCTGGTGTTGGAAAGTTAGAGACAGATTCGGGGAGAGCAAACCAAACCAAACTGGGCTCAACAAATACCTGACTCATCAGATTTGTTTTCAAGACTGTCATTGTGGGGCACCTGGATGACTCAGTTAAGCATCTGCCTTCAGCTCAGGTCATGATCCTAGGATCCTGGGATCGAGCCCTCACATTAGGCTCCCTGCTCACGAGGGAGTCAGCTTCTCTCTTCCTCCCTCTGCCTCTTCCCCAGTTTGTGTGCATGCTCTCTCTGTTATTCTCTTTCAAATAAATAAAATCCTAAAAAAAAAAAAAAGACTGGAATATGGCTCTTTCAGCAGATAGACACCACCTGAAGTGTGCTATAACCAAGTGAAAATTCAGAGAAATATGTCCTCAGATGCTGTGCTTGCAGGATATACTAACAATCTTTTTGGAGGCCAGTTGTAACTATATTAAAATCTCTAAAAGTGTTTAATATTTTTCCAGCAATTTCACTTGCAGAAATCAATTTTATGGAGTAAAACAAGAGTGTGTGAAGGATTTCGTTCTAAGAATGTTCATCACACTGTTGTTTATAATACAGAAAAAAAGAAATAATTTAAATGTTCAACTGTTACACGGTTACTCAAATAAATTGGGGTGTATAGGAACAATGAAATTGTGTGACTGTGCTATAGAACATTGACAGGAAAAGGTCTGGCAACAAAACTGTATATCTGGTGTGTTCAACATTATATATATTTACAGAAAGTAACTGGAGAATACACAATGACAACTCTGAGTGAGATTAGGAACAATTACATCTTAGTTTTGCTTCATTTTATTTTTTAAAATAGTTTTGTGATGATGACAGATTTATTTTATACAGAAGGTAAAGTTAAAATGCATAGCACATATCATGGACTGGATAGTCTGGAGAGATAACTCTATTTGTCCCTAAATTTTCCTCTTTGACAGATACACAAACTGAGAAGATAAGTGGAAATTTTAAGAACACATTGATTTTCTCATGCCATGATAGCACTAATTTTAGAATTTTAAATTTAGGGATTTAACATTTTGGAGCAATAGGCTCATAGTCACAGCGTAAGGCCTTCTCAATAGTTTTGTCAAGACCACTCAAGTGTGCAGTTTGTGTATGATAGGTATATGGCTGCACATTAGATAACTCACATACAACCAACTTTACTTTATTTATCAGTATATTAACACATGCTTCAGTAAGAAAGATTTTAAAAATCCTACTAAATATGTATTGAGAATAAAAGCACAAATAGTAATAAAATGCCTTTTTTTTTCCTAACTGACCACAAATGACTTGTGGCTGTCTACTTGTGTATATGTTCATTAACTTGCAGAAGAACAAAGTAGTCATATTGAAAATGGAGTTAAAATGCAGTGCCTTTTGGTTTATTTATTTATTTATTATTTTCATTGAAGTGTAATTCACATATAACATTATATTAGCATCAGGTGTACAACTTTTAAATACATTAAGAAATGATCACGACAATAATTTTAGTTATCATCTGTTATCATACAGTTATCATAATATTATTGACTCTATTCCAAATGCTGTATTTTACATCCTTGTGACTTACCTATTTTGTACCTGGAAGTTTGTGCTTCTTAATCTCCTTCATCTATATTTGCCTATCTACTCACCCTACTCTTCTCTGTACTTATGAATCTGTTTCTGCTTTGTTTTGTTTGTTCATTTGTTTTGTTTTTTGGATTTCATAAATAAGTGAACTCATATGGTATTTATCTTTCTTTCTCTGATTTATTTCACTTAGCACAGTAGCCTTAAAGTCCAACCATGTTGTCACAAATGGCAAGATTACATTCTTTTTTTATGGCTGAGTAATATTCCATTGTAGCTATATGCCACATCTTCTTTATCCATTCATCCATCAGTGGATACTTAGGTTGTTACTTTATCTTAACTATTGTGAGTAATGCTACAATAAATACAGGAATGCATATATCTTTTTGAATTAGAGTTTTCATTTTTTCTCAGATAAATAGTTATAAGTAGTATTACTGGAACTGTATATAACTGAAACTAGATAATAGTTCTAATTTTTAGAGAAAAATTTATACTGTTTTCCCTAGTGGCTGTCCCAATTTACATTTTTACCCACAATGCACAGGAGTTTCCTTTTTTCTGAATCCTCATCATCACTTATTATTTCTTGTCCTTTTGATATTAGCCATTCTGACAGATGTAAGGTGATATCTCCTTATGGTTTTGATTTGCATTTCTTGGATGATGAGTGATGTAGAGCAGTTTTTCAGATGTTTGTTGGCCATCTACATGTGTTTTCTGGAAAATGTTTATTCAGGTCATCTGCCAATTTTTAAAAGTTTTTTTTTTTTTTTTTTTGGTGTTGGCTTGTATGAATTTTTAGTGTATTTTGGCTAACCCTTTATCTCCCATTCAGTAGATTGTTTTTTGTTTTGTTGATGGTTTTCTTTGCTGGACAAAGCTTTTTAATTTGATGTAGTTCCCTTTGTTTATTTTTAATTTTGTCCCCCTTACCTGAGGAGACAGTTCCAAAAAAGTACTGTTAAGACTGATGTCCAAGAGTTTACTATTTATGTTTTCATTTAGGAATTTTATGGCTTCAGGTGTTGCATGTAGGTCTTTAATCAATTTCGAGTTTATTTTTGTGTATGGTGAAAGAAAGTGATCCAATTTCATTATTTTGCATGTAGCTGTCCAGTTTTCCAAGCATTTCTTGAAGACACTATTTCTTCTCCACAAACACACTTTTAAGTCATCCATTTTATACTATTTTGTTATGGCACCTCCAGTATACTAATTCATTGCATTTATCAGAATGCATTGTTTTTAACCATCATTTTATATGCCAGTTTTCAGTTTCTCAAAGCTTAAAATATATCTGTGGTTTTACTAGGAAGCAAGTTAACAATAATTTGTCTTAAACAGATTATTAAATGAATTTTAATCAAATATGCTGTTATACCTCCAGGTCATTAGCGAACATTATTTAACATAATGAATGCATGATTTATCTTAGTTCTACACTAACTTAGGAACATATTTTTCCCAAAAGTTTGTCGGAATGTGGCTTTATATTCTATTTAATTACATATTGGATTCTATTAAATAAAAATTTAACATTTGCTCTGTATTATATTAAACCTGTTTTGTGATAATCTCTCTTTCTCACACTCTTTTGTTTGATGTACTTTAATACTTGAATTCCATATTTTAACTTAAACTACCTTGCGACTGCCAAGTTATTGGAATATTTATGGGTTTCATTTTATGTGTCACCATATTTGATTTCCAACCACGTCAATTAAAATATATAAATCTCAATGAAGTAAAAATAGGATTAGAAAAACAACGTTTCTTAAATGCTCCAAACAATCCTTCTGCATCACCTGGAATACAAAACTGCAATGCTGTACTGTCTGCATAGAGATGCCAAATAGGTGTAATGCAAATCGGGAGCAAGTCATTGACAGATAAATTAAATAGTCATGATCTGAATATTGAGTTTAGGCAAGCATCACAGTCTATTGGCGCCAAGTTAGATTTCTTGTCCTGTACAAAAATGTTATGTTGTTCTTGTTAAGCAGTCATCCATCTAAGTGACTTCAAGGCCCTTAAGACCTGAATAGGCAAAGCTCATCTATCAGCCTCTTGACTTCAGTCAGAGCCACAGCAGGTACCATAATAAGCTAAGTCTCTGTATTTTGATTACTTTGTTATATGAACACATTTAACATCTCAGTTTTATTGTAATTTTCTAGTGAGATACTAGTTGGCCTTCATTAAAAACTCTGTCTGTTGTGTTAACTCATAGCTATAGACTGATATAAAGATCAGGTCTTTTGTTTGACTTCAGTAGGAATCAAGGAAAAAATTATTTTCTAATAACTAAATGCAGTGATGCTTGTCATCTATGCACAGAATCTTTACAAAGCAGGCTAAAATGGCAGGATTTAGAAAATGGCAAACAATAACAGAAGCAATTTTAAATTCAAAACAGGTGATTCTATTGCACATATTTAAACAGTATATTAAATCCCAACTAGTATAGTAATTTGGGGTAACAAATTTAAATAAAAATTAAGTTAAACCAGCTTTTTGGTAACATACCAACAGATAATTTGTTTATGATTTAATTAAAGTTAATGTTTTTTGGTTAAAAATAATTGAAATTCTAAAAATAAATTTATAATAATAGTAAGTCTTAAAAATCATTTAAAGTTTAGTGCAATTTCAATGAAAATATCTATAGATGTAAATGGAAAAATTATCTTTTCTGTGATGATGAAGAGAATCTTTCCAAGCAAGAATAGAAAATGCATTTTGAAATCAACAATAATAGAAAAGAAAATCTAACAAATATATTTAGAATGTATAAAATTATAATACATATAAAAAATTTTGGAGTGATGGTGTATATGTAAGCAGAGAAATCTATATAACAGAAACTCCAAAATACTTATAAAATAAAACAAATATTTATTGACTATTCAACACACTTTTCACATATTTTTCCTTTAACCATATTTGCCCAACTATAAGCTAGGTGACTGTGCCTAGTTTAAACAGAAACAAGCTGAAACTAGTAAGAAGGCAAATATTTTCCCCTTAAACAGCTTTAGCAAAGTATAATTGATATACAATAAACAAAACTGCTTAAAGTGTAATATTTGAATCCTCAAAAATATTAGCAAACCAAATTCAGTAGTACATTTAAAAGATCATACACCATAATCAAATGAGATATATTCCTGGGGTATAAGATTGGTTCAGTGTATGCAAATCAATAAATATGACACAACACATTAACAAAGCAAAGTATAAAAATTATGATTATCTCAATAGATGCAGAAAAAGCACTTGGCAAAATTCAACATCCCCTCATGATAAAAACTCTTAAGAAATTGGTTATAAAGGAAGGTAACTCAACATAATAAAAGCCACATAAGACAAGATTACAGCATACATCATACTCAATGGTGAAAAGTAGAAAACATTTCCTTTAAAATCAGGAACAAGACAAGGATATCCATTCCTGTCACTTTTATTCATCATAGTAGTGAAAGTCCTAGCCAGAGCAATTAAGCAAGAAAAAGAAATAAAAAGCATCATAATTGAAGAGGAAGAAGTAAAATTGTCTCTATTTTCAGATGACATATTATTATATGTAGGAAACCCTAAAGACTTCACCCAAACTAGTAAAACTAATAAATGAACTCAGTAAAGTTGTAGTATACACAATCAATGTATAAAATCGGTTGTATTTCTATACACTAGCAATAAATTATCTGAAAAAGAAACATTCTATTTACAATAGAATCAAAAAGAATTAAATACTTAGGAATACACTTAACCAAGTAAGCAAAAGATCTTCACACTAAAAACTATAAGACATTGATAAAATAAATTGAAGAAGACAGAAATACATGGAGAAGTTTTCATGTTCATAGATTGAAAGGATAAAGGTGTTAAAATGTCAGTACTTTCCAAAGTGATCTATAGATTCAATGTAGTCCCTATCAAAACTTCAATGGCATTTTTACAGAAATAGAAAAGCTATCTTAAAATTTGTATATAACCACAAAAGACCCGAAATAACCAAAACAGTCTTAAGAAAGGAGAACAAATCTATAGGCATCATAGTTCATCATTTCAAACTGTATTATAAACTATAGTAATCAAAGCAATGTGGTATTGGCATAAAAACAGTTACATAGATGAATGGAACAAAACAGACAGACCAGAAATAAACCCATTCATATATGGCCAATTAATTCTTGACAAAAAAGCCAAGAATACTCAATGGAGAAAGAATAGTCTTTTCAATAATATTGGGGAAACTGGATATCCACATGGAAAATAATGAAACTAGGTCCTGACCTTACATTATACACAAAAATCAACTAAAAATGGAAAAAATCTTGAACACAAAATCTGAAACTGTTAAAGTCTTAGAAGAAAATATAAGGAAAACCTTGACTTGGGCTTGGCAAATGATTTTTTTAGATTTGGTCCCAAAGCAAAGGCAACAGAAGCAGAAATAAACAAATGGGACTAGATCAAACTAAAAAGCTGTGCACAGACAAACAAACCATCAATAAAGTAAAAAAGCAATGGAATGGGAGAAAATATTTGCAGACCACCTATTTAGTGCTCAAAATATACAAGGGACATATACAACTCAATAGTAAAAAACCTAAACAACCCAATTAAAAAATGGACAAGGAGCTGAATGGACAATTTTCAAAGAAGACATAAAAATGGCCAACAGGCACATGAAAGATTAGGCTCAATGTTCCTAATCATTAGGAAAACGCAAATCAAAACCACAATGACAATCACCTTACACCTGCTAGGATGGCTATTATCAAAAGACATGAATAACAAATGCTGGTGAGGTTATGGAGAAAAGGGAACACTTGTACCCCTTTGGTAGCAATGCAAACTGGGTTAGTTAGCCCTTATGGAAAACAATATACAGGTTCCTCAAGAGATTAAAAATAGAACTACTGAGCAAGGGAGGGAAGATGACAGAAAAGTAGGGCCCCTTATTTCATCTTGTTCCTTCAATTCAGCTAGAAATCTATCATATCATTCTGATCATCTGTGAATTCAACCCGAGATTTAAGAAAACAATTGCTGCAATTCCACAAATAGAAAAACAACCACTTTTTGCAAGCAGTGCAAAAAGCCATTAGGGAACAAAAGCCACACAGAGCAACCCAAAACAGATTATAGTGAGGCTGTCCCCTTGACAAGGGATGGTGCAACTCTGCCCAGACAGACACCTGAGACTCAGTGCAATAGGCCACTCCCCAGAAGACCAGCAGAAACATTCGGCTAATACCAAGTTTATGGATCATACAGAACTGAAAAACTCCTGTGCTAGGGGAAAATAGTATATAGAATTCAAGGGTTTTTTTCCTCATGAGTCTTTAGTCTTCTGGTTTAAGATTCCTTTTTCTTTTTTCCTTTTCAACTAGGTTTTGTTTTTTTTTTTAATTTTGTAAACTCTTTGTTTTTAAGTCTCTTTTAATTTTCATTTTTATGCTTCTATTCTATAGATATATTCATTTTTGGCATCCTTTCACTGTATTTGACTTTATTTTTGCATATAGGTAAGTTTTTCTTTCTTTACAAAGTTGGGATTTAGTGTCTTCTAACAAACAGACCAAAATGCACCAGGACCAAGTATATGACCTAGTTTTGTCCACCTGTGAGATTATGTTCTCTCCCCTCCCCACCTTTTCTTTTTCCTTTTCTTTATTGGTTTCATATCCCTTCAGATTTGTCTAGTGTGTATTTCCCTGGGATAATGGTTGATAATTTTTATTTCATTCTCTCATTCATCTAGTCTTTTCTGCACAAACTGACAAGAAGGAGAAACTCAGAGGTAATACTCTCTGCCATAGATCTAAATGATATGGATGTAAGTAAAATGTTGGACATAGAATTCCAAAAAAAAAAAAAAAAAGATTATAAAGACACTAGCTGAGCTTAAAAAAGTATAAAAGACATTAGAGAGTCCCTTACTGCAGAAATAAAAGAAATAAAATCTAATCAGGCCAAAATTAAAAATGCTTTAATTGAGATGCTGCCTTAAAATGGACACTCTAATGGCTAGGGTCAATGAGGCAGAAGAGTCAGTTACATAGAAGACAAAGTGATGAAAATTAAGGAAGCTGAGGAAAAGAGAGAAAAACAAGTAATGGATTATGAGGGGAGGCTTTGAGAAATCAGTGATAACATAGAGCAAAACCATATTAGAACTATTTGGATTCCAGAGGAAGAAGAAAAAGAAGGAGATACAGAAGGTATATTTGAGTAAATCCAGCTGAGAACTTCTCTAATCCAGGGAAGGAAACAGGCATTCAAATCCAGGAGGCACAAAGAACCCCCCTCAAAATCATTAAAATTAGATGAACACCCCAACACATAAGAGTGAGGCTTGTGAATCTTGTAAATAGAGAAAATCCTGAAAGCAGCTTGAGACAAGAGTTCTTAACTTATAAGAGTAGAAATATTAGACTGGCAGAAGAACTATCCACAGAGACCTGACAGGTCAGAAAGGGCTGGCATGATATAATGAGGGCACTAAATGAGAAAAACATAGAGCCAAGAATACTTTATCCAGCAAGGCTGTCATTCACAATGGGAGGATAGATAAAGAATTTCCTGAGTGGCCCTTGGGTGGCTCAGTTAGTTAAATGTCTGCCTTTGGCTCAGGTCATCATCCCAGGGTCATAGAATTGAGTTCCACATTGGGCTCCCTACTCAGCAGAGAGTCTGCTTCTCCCTCTGCCTCTGCTCCTGTGCTCTCTCTCCCTCACTCACTCTATTCCTCAAATAAATAAAATCTTAAAAAAAAAAATCCTGGATAAACAGAAACTAAAAGAATTTGTGATTACTAAACCAGCCCTGTAAGGTATATTAAAGGGGATCCTTTAAGTGAAGAGAGCCCAAAAGTAATATAGACCAGAAAGGAAAAAAGATAATAAACAGTGATAAGAAACAGTGACTTTATGACACCTCCAGATTGAAAATGAGGGGGTGGAGAAAAATTTATCATATTAATGGACATCAGAGAAAATCTGGGGTAGTAATCCTTATATCAGACAAATTAGATTTTAAGTCAAAGACCATAAAAAGGGATGAAGAGGGACACTATATCACACTTAAGGGGTCTATCCATCAAGAAGATCTAATAATTATAAATATTTATATTCCTAATGGGAGCAGCCAATTAAATAAATCAATTAATAACAAAATTAAAGAAACATATTGATAATAATATTCTAATAATAATAATATTCTAATAGTAGGGAATTTCAACACCCTACCCACATATCTAAACAGAAGATCAACAAGGAAACAAGGGTTTTGAAGACACACTTGACCAGATGGACTTCATATATATATATACAGAGCATTCCATTCTAAAGCAACAGTATACATATTCTTCTTGAGGGCACATGGAACATTCTCCAGAATAGATCGCATACTGGGTCACAAACCAGGTTTCAACTAGTACCAAAAGATTGGAATTATTCCCAGCATATTTTCAGACCACAGTGCTTTGAAACTTGAACTCAATCACAAGAGGAAATTTGGAAGGAACTTAAAAATACGTGGAAGTTAAAGAACATCCTACTAAAGAATAAATGGGACAACCAGAAAGTTGAAGAATTTAAAAATTCATAGAAACAAATGAAAATGGAAAACACAACTGTTCAAAATCTTTGGGAGGCAGCAAAGGCAGTCCTAAGAGGGAAGTACATAGCAATACAAGCCTTACTCAAGAGACTAGGAAAGTCTTAAACACATAAGCTACCCTTACATCTAATGGAGCTGGAGAAAGAACATTAAAAAAAAAGAAAGAAAGAAAGAAAGAAAGAAAGAAAGAAAGAAAGAAAGAAAGAAAGAAGAAAGAAAAGAAAAGAAAAGGAAAAAAAAAAAAAACCTAAACCAAGCAGGAGGAGAGAAATAATAAAATTAGAGCAGAAATTAATGAAATAGAAATCAAAAGAGCAGTAAAAGAGATCAATGAAACTAGAAGCTGGTTCTCTGAAAGAATTAATAAGACTGATAAACTCCTAGCCAGACTTATCAAAAAAGAAAGAGAAAGGACCCCAATTTTTTATCTTTATAGTTTCTAAAGTTTGTTATATGATCTTTTTATTATTGAATTATTATAATTGAACATTTATCATGTTAGATTAGCCAGCATTTAGTACATCATTAGTTTTTGATGTGGTGTGCAATGATTCATTATTTGGGTATAGCACCCAGTGCTCATTACCACACATGCCCTCCTTAATACTCAAATTAATAAAATCATGAATGAAGGAGGAGAGATCATGAACAACACCAAGGAAATACAAAAAATTTAATGAATATATTATGAGCAACTATATGCCAACAAGTTAGTCAATCTGGAAGAAATGGATGCATTCCTTGAAACTTGAAGCAATAGTCAAAAATCTCCCAAACAACGGTCCAAGGCCAGACAGCTTCACAGGGGACTTCTACCACACATTCATAGAAGAACTAATACTTCTTTTTCTGAAGCTGTTTCAAAAAATAGCAATGGAAGAAAACTTCCAAACTCATTCTGTGGGGTCTGCATTACCTTAATCCCAAAACCATACTGAGACCCCACCAAAAAAGAGAATTACAGTCCAGTATCCCTGGTGAACATGGATGCCAAAATTCTCGCAATGATACTAGCCAATAGGATCCAATATCAAAAGGATCATTCACCATGACCAAGTGGGATTTATTCCTGGGCTGTAAGGATGGTTCAACATTCACAAATCAATCAGTGTGATACAGCACATTAATAAAAGAAAGGACAAGAACCATATGATCCCTTCATTTGATGCAGAAAAAGCATTTGACAAAATACAGCATCTTTTCTTGATTAAAACTTTCCACGATGTGGTGATAGAGGAAACATACCTCAATATCATAAATGCCATCTATGAAAAGCCCACAGTGAATATCATTCTCAATGGAGGAAGACTGAGAGCTTTGCCTCTAAGGTCAGGAACATGACAGGGATGCCCACTCTCACCACTGTTGTGCAATATAGTAGTAGAACTCCTAGCCTCAGCAATCAGACAAAAAGAAATGAAACACATTCAAATTGGCAAAGAAGAAGTCAAACTCTCTCTCTTCACAGATGACATGATATTTTATGTGGAAAACCAAAAAGACTCCACCCCAAAATTGCCAAAACTCATATAGGAATTCAGCAATGTGGCAGGATATAAAATCAATGCACAGAAATCAGTTGAATTTCTATGCACAGAAATTAGCTGCATTTCTTTTTTTTTTTTTAATTTATTTATTTGTCAGAGAGAGAGAGAGAGAGAGTGACCACAGGCAGACAGAGTGGCAGGCAGAGGCAGAGGGAGAAGCAGGCTCCCTGCTGAGCAAGGAGCCCGATGTGGGACTCGATCCCAGGACGCTGGGATCATGACCTGAGCCGAAGGCAGTCGCTTAACCAACTGAGCCACCCAGGCGTCCCTAGCTGCATTTCTATACACTAACAATGAGACAGAAGAAAGAAATTAAGGAATCAATCCACTTGCAATAGTACTAAAAATCATAAGACACCTAGGAATAAACCCAACCAAAGAGGTAAAGGATCTGTACTCTAAAACCTACAGAACATTTATGAAAGAAATTGAGGAACACACAAAGAGTTGGAAAAACATTCCATGCTCATGGATTGGGAGAATAAATATTGTTAAAATGTCTGCACTACCCAGAGCAATCTACACATTCAATGCAACTGCTATCAAATTACCATCAACTTTTTTCATAGACCTGGAAGAATAATCCTAAAATTTGTATGGAACTAGAAAAGACCTTGAATAGCTGGAGGAATGTTGAAAAAGAAACCCAAATGCCAGACTCCAAGCTATATACAAAGCTGTAATCATCAAGACAGTATGGGTACTGGCACAAAAACAACACATAGATCAATGGAACCTAATAGAGAACCCAGAAATGGATTTTCAACTCTATGGTCAACTAATCTTTGACAAAGCAGGAAAGAATATTCAATGGAAAAAGGATAGTCTCTTCAACAAATGGTGTTGAGAAAACTGGACAGGTACATGTAGAAGAATGTAACTGGACCATGTCTTACAGAATACACAAAAACAAACTCAAAATGGATGAAAGACCTAAATGTGAGACAGGAATCCATCAAAATTCTGGAGAGGAAAACAGGCAGCAACTTCTGTGATGTCAGCTACAGCAACTTCTTGCTAGAAAAGTTTCCAAAGGCAAGGAAAACAAAGGCAAAAATGAACTATTGGGACTTCCTCAAAATAAAATTCTTCAGCACAGAAAAGAAAACAGTCAACAAAACTAAAGAAAACTTATGAAATTGGAGAAGATATTTGCAAATGGCATATAAGATAAAGGGCTAGTATCCAAGCTCTGGAGAGAACTTACCAAACTGAACATCCAAAAAGCCAATAATCCAATCAAGAAATGGGCAGAAAACATGAACAGACAGTTCTCCAAAGAAGACATACAAATGACCAACAGACTTATGATAAAATGCTTTATATCACTTGATATCAGGGAAATACAAATCAAAACCACGACGAGATACCACCTCACACCAGTCAGAATGGCTAAAATTAACAAGTCAGGAAATAAATGTTGGCAAGGATGTGGAGAAAGGGGAATCCTCCTACAGTTTTGCTTGGAATGCAGACTGGTACAGCCACTCTCAAAAACAGTATGGAGGTTCCTCAAAAAGTTAAAAATAAAGTTACCCTATATGACCCAGCAATTGCACTACTAAGCATTTACCCCAAAGATACCAACGTAATGATCCAAAGGGGAACATGCATGTCAATGTTTATAGCAGCAATGTCTACAATAGCTAAACTATGGAAAGAGTTGAGAGTCAAGATGTTCATCAACAGATGAATGGATAAAGAAGACGTGATACACACACACACACACACACACACACACATACTGAAACAATTGAATGGATAACAGAATCTTGATGACTAGCAACTCATTGTAATTCAAGTGCTTATGTGATATATAATTCATAAAAAGAATTGCTGTGACATATAAAATGATGACAACTGTATCTAAAATAAATATCTGTGGTGCCTGGGTGGTGTAGTCAGTTAAGCATCAAACTCGACTTCAGCGGGTCATGATCTCAGGGTTGTGAGATTGAGCCCCACATTGGGCTCCATGCTCAGGGTAGACTCGGGTCAAGATTCTCTCTCTCTGTCCCTTCCCCACTGCTCATGCCTACTCTCTCTCTCTCTTTCTCAAATAAACAAATAAATCTTTAAAAAATAGAATGAAATAAAAATCTTATTACAAAATAAAAGAGCTGGGGAAAGGAGCATGAAAAATTTGGGAAGAAATTTAAATCAGCAAATACTTTTATATAAAACATTGCAAATAATAACAAAGCATTCAAAATATAACACCTAATAATCATTCACAATCACACTTATATGGTAAGATGATAAATGAAATTGGGATAGAAATCAATCAATATCTTAGTAAATAACTCTACTTAAATTAAAAAGAACAAAATAAAAGACATAATTTAGAGATATTTACTATAAAATGTTGGGGAAACATGATGCAAATATTACCATTAAAATGTAAGCATATTAATATTGATAGCAGACAAGATTGACTTCAAGACTTAAAGCAATAATTGAGACCCAAGGCATATAATTCTCAAGAAGGTTATTTTCAAATTATACAGCATAAAATTACAGGAAGCAAAAACATCAAGAAATACAATGGGAAATCTAGATTAGACTCTTCAGACTACTATGGTACATCACAAGCCAAATAGTTGAAAAATATGAAGGGCATAATTAGCAATATTTAATAAATATGTATAGTACTCCCTATGCTAAAAAATAGACAATATATTTTTTCAAGGATATATATTATATTAAAAAATAGTTAAGCACATTCCAAAAATTAGAAGTAGTAGTTCATAAATCATTACAAAATAATCAAAACTATAAGTAAATAACACTGGTGGAAAACAAGGCCACAGTATTATTTTGGAAATTAAAAATATTCTTCCAAATAATTATTGATTTAAATAGGCCTCAAACTAAAATTTAAGCATATCAAAACATATGGCATATGGAAGTATCAGAGGAAGTATCAGTCAAATGGCTTGATTTTTCAATCAGAAAACAATGAAAAAGTGAACAAAACATTTTGTTTTAGATTAGAAAGAATAGAGGCTTTGTACATAGAAAGCCAAATTCTCTTTAAAAGCTATTTTTGATGCCTCAAATTTAACATTTTAACTCTTTACTGAATTACATGGTTATTTGGATAGAATTTTTACTGATGGAAGCAAAATCTATTGCATGATTGTGTGACCTATAACATTTATATATTAACCTGTCAAATAGTTTTTGGTAATAGTATTTATAATGTAAATATATAGAAACTCATGGGTTTATTTTTGTCTTTAGAGAAGATAAATTCTAGAATTTCAAAGCATATGTTTAATGTTAAATGTAAGTGAGAATTTAAAAATCTATCTATATTTTGAAATTTTTGCAACAATTTCTTTTGAAGAATTTTTTTTAAATGTCAGTATAGTTTTGGATGAGTATCATTATCATGTATTTATTTGAGATTAAGTTCATATACATTATAACAAAAAATTAAAAACTTCTATCTTACAGGTTAAATTCTCTTTTGAGTTTTTCATTTTTATTTTCAGTTTTTCATGTTGGATTATTTGGATGTTTTATCATTCATTTGTTTCTTTAATACTTTTTAAAATTGTTTGGTCTCTCTAGTTTGAAAATTTTACAGGTACTCTTAATGGTTCCAAACTTATTACTGCTTTTTTATAGCATACTTTGTGATCATTTTTGTTTTTATTCTATATTTAAAACAAAATACAGTGTGTTAAAAAAATTTACCCAGAATGTTATAATTTACTTTGTCATTTATCCACATATGATGAACTATCACATTTTCTAGACACAATGATGGATTATCTACTGATGTCTTATATCAGTAGAAGAGAGCTTTTCTAGATAAATAAGCATAGTTTTAAATTTTTTTTCAATGTCAAGAAATTAAGTGCTGCTGGGATTTAAGAATCGTACTTTTAAGGAATGACTTTATCTCCTTTCCTAGTACTCTTTAATTTTTGGTTTATCAGAAATTACAGAATTTTTTGGGGGGGAGGATATGTTTTCTGACATTTGACTAATGATATAGTCAGTGTTAACATTTTTGTGACATCCCAGCTCATACTGATGAAAACTTTGCAGTTCTGTGTCAGAATAAATTTGATAACAATTAAGAATGCTATAAGTAAAACAACTGCATGCAATTCAATTTTCATGTGTGAATAATTTTGACTATCACTATTTAAAGGTATTAGTTGCTTGTATAACTTTTGTTAAATATATTGCACTGTTTTTAGACATATGAATCTAGGTTTTGTCCCTGATCAAATTTCTTTTCATACATTGTGAGAAGAAATGCATTATGTGAATTCTGAATCACAGAATTCAAGTTTGAGCTGCTGGGCCACACTCTTCAAGGAGTACATTCTCCAGCTTCCTAATGGAAAGGATTTAGGGATCCCACCCCCTAAAACATTGTCTGATTCAAATAACATAATTATTGGTGGGTTCATTTGTTGCTGTTGTTTGTTAACTAGTAAAGACAAATCATCATCAGATTTCATTTATAGATCTGATTAGTTGATAGTCTAAATTAAGACTTCTTTTTAAAAAGTTTTCCCACATTAATTATCAAAATATATGTGAATTAGGTAAAATTATATGTGTATACGTGGAATATAGAAGAAAATGCCATTTAACTTAAGAATAGAGAAAAAGAAACCTATAGATTAGATAAGGAAAATGACATGGAATAGAATAGTTAATTGCATAGCTTTTAGATTAAGACACCATGGGTGTGAATCTTTTACTTACTGGTAGAGTATGTTGGGCAAAATGTTTAATTAATCCTCAGTCATTTTATGTATGATATCAGGTAAGAAGTAACATCTACTTCACAGAATTGTCATAAGGATTAAATACATCAGTCCATGTAAATCATTCACCATGGTGCCTGATACGTAATAATTAATCTTCACAATTACTGTTACTCGTGAAAATAGGACCCATTAAACATAGCATATAGGGCTATCCCTGTGGCCACTTATGGGTTTCACTTTGTTTTTAGACTTGAGAAATAATGTAGGGGAAACAGGTATAAAGCTGGATTGTGTGGTACATGCCAGGGATTTATAGATGCAATTTAATTACTAATATTGATAAATTATAGATTCAAGTATTTTTTCTACTAACAAGAACATGTAGTAATCTTAAATAAATTATGGGAAAAAAGTAAATCCAGCAATCAGGAAAAAATTCTGCCTTTAATATATTGTTAAATTAACAATATTCTTAACATTATATTTAACTTTAAATTGTATGTGATACGTAAATACTTGGTTTTGTATCTTTTACTCTCTTTCTCTGCATAAAAACACTTCAAGGATAAATTCCAAACTATTTAAGGTGGTTATCTCTCTCTCTCTTTTGAGAGTGAATGAGTTTATCACATTCTTCCAAGAGAATGGGTTTTTCAGAGAGGGCAAAGATAAGCACATAAAGGCATTGGGTAACTATTATTTTTTAAAGGTTTATTTATTTATTTTAGAGAGAAAGAGTGGGAGGAAGGGAGTGAATGTTAGGTAGGGTGGAAGGGAATTTCAGAGGGGGAGGGAGAGAGAATCTGAAGCAGACACCCCACTGAGATCAGAGCCCAGCACAGGGCTCTATCTCATGACCCTGAGATCATGACCTGAACAGAAATCAAGAGTTGGCCACTTAACCAACTGAGCCACCCAGGAACCCTTAATAACTAATATTTTTTAAAAGCTTTATATTCTCGGGACGCCTGGGTGGCTCAGTTGGTTAAGCGGCTGCCTTCGGCTCAGGTCATGATCCCAGCGTCCTGGGATCGAGTCCCACATGGGGCTCCTTGCTTGGCAGGGAGCCTGCTTCTCTCTCTGCCTCTGCCTGCCACTCTGTCTGCCTGTGCTTGCTCTCTGGCTCTCTCTCTCTCTCTCTCTGACAAATAAATAAATAAAATCTTAAAAAAAAAGCCTTATATTATCTTTTTATCTTTTGAAACAATGAAACTGAATTACTTCTATGCTCTTTTGTCTTTGTTGCTTTGCACTTTCACTAGAATTTTTCTAGATGTGGATTTATTTTTATTTATTCTCACTGGGATTTTCTTGGGCTTTATGAACCTGATAATTTGTCTTTCATTAAAGCTGGAAATCTGTTATTTGAACATTGCCTGTCCACATTCTCCCTATTCTCACTTTCTGGGATTTCAATTAGTTGTCTGCAATTGCCATGTATCTGTGTCTTATGATCTTCATATTTTTCTTTTTTTTTCTTTTTCTTTTCTTTTTAATTTAAGTAAGTTCCATGTCTAGTATGGAGCCCTGTGTGAGCCTTGAACTTATGAACCTGAGATCAAGACCTGAGCTGAGATCAAGAGTCAGATTCCTAAGTGACTGAGCGACCCAGGTGCCCCATTCTTTTGCATTTTTCATCTTTTGTTTGTCCCACATTTTACCCCTGTCTTCCAGTTCACAATTCTTTCTCCAGATAAGTCTCATAGACTGCTTACCATGGCCATTGTGTATAATGTTAATAGTACAGTTTTAATTACTAGAATTTCCTTTTTTTTCCACGATTCACTTTTTTATTTCTATAATTTTCTTATAATAACTCATTTGTGATTATATTTTATCTACATTTTTGTGAACAACTAAACCTATGTATATTATATTCTGTAGGTGAAAATTCCAGGATCTGTGGTTCTTAGGAGTTTAATTTGGCTTTTTTGTTTTTTGTTTTGCTGACTTTTGATCATGGTGGCTTTATTTTCCTGTTTTTAAATTATGTTTCTGAGCTCATATTGGGTTGATTTAAATCTGTAGAAATTCTGTGAGGTCTGAAATGATGTTCCTTCAGAGAGTTTTTTGCCTTTTTCAAGGTTAAGAGAAGCTAACAATCTCCTTTAACTGTTTAATTGAAGTTTCCTAGTCCATGCAGCTAATGCCATTTAAATCCCAAACCTGTGTGAAGAAAGACCTGGAATTATACATTCCCAAGTTGATCTGTGGGAAGGATAGGAGGCCAGAAGGTGCAAGTTCTTCTTCCTCTTTCACTCCCCCTCCTCCTCCTCCTCTCCCTCCCTCTACTTCTTCCTCTTCTTCTTCTCCTTCTTCTTCTCCTCCTCCTCCTCCTCCTCCTTATTCTCCTATCCAGAACTCAAACAAAAAAAAACTGTGTTTTCCCACTGTCTTCCTTAGCCAGCAAATAGGATTTTGTTTTTCTTAGATAACTCTAACTAAAGTGTGTTCCTCTGAGGATCCTCATTTATGAACAATGTTATTGTTCTAGCTCTCCACCATGGGTGAGCCCTAAGTCTTCCATCCTATTTATACAGCCTTAGAAAACTAAGATGTCACATTCTTGAGTGTGGCAAATACCCAAGCATGAAAGTTGCTTTGACATCCATAAACAATTTACTGTTTTCTTTTAGGTATTTTTCTGGACCAAAGGACTCTGCCTTCTGCCTTCTAAAATTCACTTGACAATGTTTCTTTTCAGTGGTTTAGTCATAATTTCCCTAGTGTAGGGATTTTTAATGTTTCTAATAGTCAATTTCCCAGAAGTGGAAGTCAACCACACATGCTCATTTAGTTAAAGGTATTGAAAAGTAAACTTAAAAAATTTACTGTAGAAAAAGATTAATATTAGTCCCAATTTCTTTTGGAAATTTAATTTTCTTTGAAGTACATTAGTTCTTGTTCTCTGTCTGATGATCTAATTTTCTCAGAGCCTAGATTTCTTATCCCAGAATAGTTACTGTCTCCTTACCTTGGGAGCTATACACACTGTCAGTCTCTCTGTTGCTGACAGTTGCATGTCCTAGCTGTTTATTACCACTGTCTTTTATTTGGACATTTCCTCCCCTCTCCCATAATCTCCCTAACTCTTAATGGAGAAAAACTCTGCTTATCTGGAACACAGCTTTTCCTTTTGTTTGATGTCATTATGACACACCAACCTTTTCCCTTTATATCTGATCTTTCCCTTCAAGACCTGGTCTTTGGATTACCTTTAGATTAGTATGGCTGTATGTTTAATCTTTGCATTACTTAACACTGGTTTTACTGGCTTTCCCATTCCCTGGGTTCTTGGTCCTTGTTTTCTCTCATCCTGTTCACCTCACAGCCATCTACACTCTAATTGTACAACAGACATTCATCTTAGATGATTACTTTCTCTCTTGTTCTTTGTTTCCAAAAAAAAAGCCCAAGTTACTTCATTTTCTCCAAATTAGACTTTTTAGAGTTTTGTAATTATAAAATAATACCTATCTCCTTTAAAAAAAAACCTGCCAACAATAGAAATTAACCACTCCTTTTCTACTCCCACCCACTCCCCACTCACCCTCTGTACCTGTAAATCTCACATACTAGAGATAATCATTATTAACAGGTTGGTCATTCATATAAGTTTTTGCATCCAAAGCACAAATACAATGAAAAATGTTATACCTCAAATTTCATGTAACCAGACTTTTTCCACACAAAAAGTATCATGGATGTGTTTCTTTATTAATGCACACAGATTTATCATGCTATTTTTAATTACTACAAAGTATTCAGTTACATGGAATATACATAATTTATACACTATCCCCTACCGAAGAAAATGTAGATATTTCTCCATTTTAGAAAAATGCTGTAGGAAATCATTATATGTACAGTACACTGTATGATTCATTTCAATGGCATAAAGTTATATAAGTGAAATTACTGAATAAAATGATATGCCCTTTTAAAAATTTGATACATACCGGCAAGTTGACACCTAAGTAGGCTTATATTCTTCAACCATAGGCATTTCTCGTCATACAAATTTTTGTTCAGGTAATTGGTAATTTATGATACTTAATTATTGGTTTTAGTTAGTGATATTTAGCAGCTTTTTAAATTCGGACATTTAAATGAAATGCCAATTTTTTCAAATCTTGCTATACAGGTATGGATACAGAGCATGTCAACTACACGTAAATAACTTACAAAGAGTAATACAGAGCTTTATTCTTTTTGTTAAAAAATTTTCATTGTAGACAGTGTGTTTAAAAAAAGTGAAAATTTTTTCCTGCTTTCCACTTTTCTTCCTTTTCCAATCCCCAGGCTTAGATACTAAGACTATTTTGTTTCATGTCCTTCCAGAACTTTTTTTTTAATAAATAAAAATGGGATATTTGTATACATGCTCTCCTACTTCTTTTTTCTTCCAACATAAACATTTAATTTTGGGAACTTCAGCTATGATAACTGCTTTGAGTGACTGCACCATATTTAGAAGTTTGGATATCAGATCCTCTACTTTAATACTCATTTAATGATGGATAAGTTTGGTGTCTTAGGTTCCTCATTCTTACAAAATGCTGCAACGGACCTCTCTGTACCTGCGTCTTTGTAACATCTTTTCTTGACCATGGTTCACTCTCCTCTCTTCCTCTTGAAGATGCTTCACTCAACACAGCCTAGGGATCATCAGTTTTACAGAGAAATATCAGAGAGATTATTGACTCGTTGAGACAGGCTCCATTGGTAAAGGGAAAAGTGGACTGGAATACAAATTCAGATCCCAAAGCTAATTTTCTTCTCACAAAAATCATGTCTTTGACCACCTAATACCATATAAAATACCACTTTGAATGCTCTGACTCAGCTATAACAGATTGTTCACAGTCAGTGTACAAAAATCTCACTCTGACATTTTTCTTCTAGCTATTCTCAAACCCCAGCATGTATTTGAATGTTGTCCAATTTTAACAAGCTCAACACGCTTTCTCATTGCCTTTTTCCATCTCTAATTATTTCATTTTTCTGGTATGTGTGACTTGATCTCTGCACTTCAATCTTCCCTGTCCTTGTTTGCAGGATCCCCCTACCTTAGTTCAAAGCAACGGCCTGCTCTAGAGTCTCAGTTCAGCTTCTGAAAACCAGCTTACTTGCTGAAATAGGGACAATCATCCTTCTTCATAAAACAAGCCTTTGTACCTAGTTATACATCAGCTATACATCAGAATTTTCTCACAAATTTAATACGAAAAACTGACAAAATCAACAAAATAATAGCTAAGAGTAATAATGACTTTAATTCACTACTTGCCTTACCTGAGCCAAATTCTTTCCATGCAATATATCATTTAATCCTTCCAATGTTTTGATGAGGTTGTTACTATCATCGAGTCCATTTTATAGGTTAAATAACTTGGCAAAAAACATTTATCTGTAAGAAAAGAAACAGTAATTTCAATTCAGGTCTGTCTGGCTCCAGAGCCCAGAGATATTATTATTCCTCCTCTAGGTGAAAACTCGGGTGCTTAATCTTAATTTCTATTATACTGAGGGATGACCTACCTTTTTATAAATGTAATGTCTGGAAATATTAATGGAAACAAACATGGAAATAGATTCTATTGTATAAATTACTATAGCTTATGATTTTTCAAGATTTTATCCAATGCTTAGAGAGAGGACATACTATGTACAAAACTATTATTGTGTCTGTTGCCTTAATCTATTTTGCATGCTATTTTAATTTATGGTTTCTGGAATTAAGTAGAAATTTGTTGCTAACTTATCACATTGACCTATTTAGGATAGTTCTAATTTGAGATATGTATGATGCATAAACATTTGGGAACCATAGATCTAGGATAAAATATGTAGAATGTGTATTGAGATAGAATAATAAGACTCATTTAGAAGGCAGATTTAATATGAGAAATAAAGCAATAGTAGGAAAATTCAAGACTGCATGGGGTTAGACAAGTCAGCTTCTCATAATAAGCACCAATAATAAAATCCCACCTGTAGGTCAAATCATTCTAGTATGAATACGGTACATGTGACCCTCAGCTTACTAGAGAAATCTCTCAGTGTCTGATGTTGGCTTTGATAAAAATATCATTATTGTTTTAATAATATTTTATCAGTCTAACATTCATTGTTTTCACAATTTATTTTATCCAATAAATTAGGAGATGATTTTCAGTTTCAGTAAATGAAATAAAGTCTTATGAAAGAGAAAACACCATTACCATAGCTAGGAAAACAGGCAGACTGTAGTAGGATAGAAGGCATAATTGCATGCTTTGATATTTATGATGAAAGACCAGAGCTGAAAGAAAAATGACAAAAATGCTATCTTAGCCCTTTATGAAACAAAGAAAACCTGAAGGTCGTGCAGTAGTAATTTTCATCATTCCTTCCAAAACCTTGCCAAGCTTTGAAAATTCATATGTAATAGCAGCTAGCGTTTCTAAGTGAAAATACATTGAAATCATCTTGGGATACATAGTCTATTAAAGGAAAAACTTCGTTTTCTTCCCACAAAGAAAATAAAATTTGATTTCAGAAACTGATATTGACTATTTAAGTAAACATTTTTCAGTTCATACAATATTGTGTTGTATGGTTCTTTCCTTCTTTCTTTTTTTTTCTTTCTTCCTTTCTTTTTTTCTTTCTTTGAAGTATATTTAAAAATTAAGGATCACATAGAAATTGTATTCAATAATCTGAAAATTATTTTGTTAAAAAATCACTTTCTAGGCAAACAGTAGGATAAGAAATCTAAAATCCCATTGTATTTTTTTTCCAATTCTACAATGGATAATATGAAAATTACATAAATACAAATTTTCTCAAGATCTTAAAGTGAAATATTCTAAATATTTAAAGTTGTTTATAAAACTCTCTCTTTTATATCATTTCAACATATGATAAAAGAGCCAGCAGTTTTGCTTTCTAAAAGAACTTATTTATGTACATTCATGTATTCACTGACTATGGCTTTTAGTATTTCACTACTGAGAAGCATATGATGTTTTGAAATGATTCCCAAACTCATTTTCTCCAATCTAGGTATACAGAAATGAGCCAGTTTCACAAGATGATTAACTGTGCTAGCCTAGTCCCAATATATCTAAAACAATAACTGCAGAGGTAGTAAAATATTTATTTTCTTTCACGTTATCTCATTTTCAGTAATGCTTACTTTAAAAATATTTGTTCCCTATATATACTATCTCTCTTCTCTCTGGAATTCCCTATACCATTGTGAAAAACCATGAGGGAGGGTAAATTGGTTGGTGGTTGTGTTGTTTTTCTTTTTCCTTTTCTTTCTTTCTCTTACCGACACTGCTTATTTAAAAAGATTTTTTAAATAGGAGAAGCATATGATTATTGGAAAAAGGAAAATATGACTCTCATTTGTCCAAGTACCCCTACATGAATGTGCCAAACATCTGGGCTTTCTATTGCCTCTTTGAAATAGCTGTTACCTTTAGTTCTCTTTTGTCTATCATTCTTATGAAGTTTTCCAGGAAGGCCTTAGTGATTCTTTCTTCATCCTTTCATTTAGATGTGCTTTAGCTATAGAGTACTATAGAGAGTTACCTTCAGAATCTTCTTTATTGGGTGAAAAGTAAACAACAACAACAACAACAGAAAAGCACAAAGCCCCAAACAAAATCATAGTAGATTTCCGAATTTATGGTGCACTTCACCTGAATGAAAATGAAATAAGTGATTATCACTAACATAAGGTTAAGACAAAGGCATGCTTAAAGTCACTTTAGAGATAAGCAGTTTCCTCTAAGGCAGTATTTATAGTCTGATATAGATAGACATCTATCTATAGATAGATGTCCCAATCGCAAAGAAAAGTCCTGTCTTAATATTCCCAGAATCAAAAACAAAGTCAAATTGCTCATTTCTTTTCAATTACAATGCAATCATAACTTTATAGGAAATATTATTGAGGTAATTCCTATAAACCAAAACATAAATTTGATTTGAATAATTGGCTAAGTGGCAAAGTTGTCAATTCAGTTCTTTTTTTCAGTGGAAATGTTTACTTGGAATATTCTTTGGACTGTTAGGCATAAAATTCAAACAGTATATTTGAACTAAACGTTTAGTCCTCTTTAGCATATAGTCTAAACAATTTTCTTGTGAAACTGATTGCTCGGCTAACCCACGGATGAGAGACACTGTGAAGCAAATCGCATTTTCTGTCATTGCCTAAGTTTTGTTTTTGAGAAATAGGGTAGAAACTCCTATTGTTTTTGAAACAGCATAAGTAGATTGTTTTTCAAATAGCATAAAACCCTTCTATCTTAGCTTTGGTAGATTTCATTTACTTTATACTGTGTTAAACAAATTATTCTTTCCACATTTTGAAGGGGAGTCCTGGAAATACAATACAAAACACAAATTGCACACACTAGGCTGATCCACCTCCATCCCACTTACCCTGAAAGATTAACTAGAGATGTCATAGGTTGTATGAGGTAACCGGAATCCTCCTATTTTGAATTATATAATTGAATTTGTAAAAGATTTGTAGAGAGGCCAAAGAGATAAGATTCCTTTACCCCTATACCTTTAGTGAGTAAAATTTAAATTTGTATTAAATTAAGTGAAAAATGCAGTTATCTTAATGCAATAGGCTATTAAGAGAATATTTATTTTTTCCGACTAAGTTTGGAATCATGAAATCCAGAGAGATTGATGCTCATATTAGTAAGGTAAAGAAAAAAAACAAGATTATTGACATGAAGGAATATTTTATTGAGAGAATTTCAGAAAGCATTTTAAGGAGTGGGCTAGAAAACTGCTTCTTTTAGATTTGGGCATGCATATATTTAGGATTGTCCCTAGAAATTTGCTATGGATAATATTTTCTTGCTGTTGATATTAGTAATAGCTAACTACTGTGGAACAAGTTTGGCAGAAGCCAATGGTATGTTTGAGAGACTTTAACAGAGTGGTCACTACTTAATCTTTAAGAATGTAGCTTGAATTTTCCCCTAACTAAAGCTAAGTACCAGTATGAGAGTGTGTTTGGTAAGTACTATGAGAGAGAATTACAAAGAACTTTAAAGAGAGGATTCAAGAAGACTTGAAGTCATTAGGTATTTCCCTGGATATATTATACCAAAATAAATAAATAAATAAAAGGTATAATTTGTTTAGGGGAGTGGTTGGTATTTCCAAGTTCCTTAAACAAGACAAGTAGGTGGTTCCTTTATGCTCTTATGAGTTCCAGAGTGCCATCTAGTGGTAGTCAAAGTGAACTAAAGGCACCTGACCCTCATGATGTAAAGAACTTAACAATAGGGACCAACATTTCAACAAGCCTTTTACTCTTGATGTAACTTACTTAATTTCTTCGTTCATAATTTAATAATGTTAAAATATGAATATAAGTTAAGTGAATGTAAAATATTCTGCAATTTAATTAATCCCATTGTTATGAAATTCAGATTTTTTTTTTTAATTTCTCAATATCCTTTTTTTAAGAATGAGAGCGAGCACACATGGGCATACATGCCCACATGTAGGAGAGGGAAGAAGTGGAGAGAGAGGGAGAGAGAGTATCTTAAGCAGACTTCATGCCCATCATGGAGCTGGTGGGGAGTTCAATTCCACAACCATGAAATCATGACCTGAGCCAAGATCAAGACTCTGAGGATTAACTGCCTGAAACACACAGGCACCCCTCAATATCTTTTTTTTAAATCACCTTTGTACAAATGTCAAATATAATGATGCTCTATTTTGTGTTTCTCTTGAACTGATTCACAATAATGACATAAACATTTCATATATCACCTCATCCCCCTCCGTGCCACCATCTTTTCTAAGTCCATGTACGTTGGGCAAAACATTATAGTAAATAGTTTTTGAAAGTGTCTCCATTTCTGACAATGCCAGCATAACGTTTACAATTCATGGAAATATTAGATACTTGTAACTTTTTACTCTATAACTGCATAGAAATGAGGATCTGTTTAAAATATAGTAGCCATGAGTCCCTATAAAAATAAGTAAAAGAAATAGTTAACTTTGAGGCCAATTCCAGACTGATTTCTTGTTCTTTATGATAGTTTTTGAGTAATTTTATTATTATAAGGCTCAAAATGACTCCAAATAGAGACTTAGATACCAGTGTGTCCAATTTTTTGTTGTTGTAAGGACACTGATCTGTAACCAGGAGACTCATCCCAGTCTTGGTTAGCTTCTGACCTTATGACAACAGAGTCACTCTATTTTTCCTTTTCCCCTTTATTTCATCTCAAAATGAGATGATGCCTCTCAACAGAACTACTTGGGGATCCTTGCTCAGAATCTACTGAGAAGGCAATGTTTGGCATTGCAAAATGCATTACACATTTTGACTAAGATTTCCGTAAGGTTTTTTGAAATCAACTTAATGAGGTATAAATTACATACAATAATATTAACCTATTTAAAATGTACTTGTTGAGGTCATAAAAGCACATGCCCATGTTACCACTGCCACAATCAACATATAAAACATTTTATCACTCAAAATTTCCTTCATGACCCCTGTAATCAGCCCTTCCCCCACTCCAAGACTTCATTGAATTGTGATTCATGTATTCATTGTTCCCTACATATCCCTTACTCCTCTTCCTTGAATACTGGAGTTTGATTATTAAATTATATGTTCTTTTAAGTGATTCCCAACTCAAAAGTGTTTGATTTAATCATGTTTATATAATGAATTTGATCATTGCATGCACTACCAGTTTCTTTCACTTCATGGCCATAAGCCTCAGCCATAATCCAGATCAGTAATTTTAGGGATAGAGTTAGTCACACACAGATGTACACACACACATGCATACATGCACACATGAGATGAAAGGAGACTGAGAATAAAGGAGACTTTAGAAATATATCAACTAGTATGTCTTAAAGTTATCTAGTACTGTATGTCAATTACATTTTAATAACACTGAGAGAAAAAAAAAGAAAGACATCAGCTAAATGCTGCAAGTGGATGTTGGGTACTTATTTGAACCAATCAGTAATAAAGAACCACATGTTTGAGTCAGTCAAGGAAATATCATTATAGAATGGATATTAATTACTGTGAATTTAGTTTGATATGCAAACTAAACTACATAATTATGTAAAAAAAAGTCCTAAAACTATTATTAGGGTTAGCATTTAATAAAAGAAAACTCTTAAAAAGAATATTTTCCATTACTAAAGACATAAGTATTCAAAATACATTTGATCCTGAGAAATCTTGTTATGGACAAAAAATTAAATTCAAAATAGATATTGAAAGTTTCCACACAGTAGAAATTCTAAGCTTAAATTTACAATGACCCAAAATGGATAACATGTGAACAGCCACTACCTACCTTTCTGTTTAAATGTCGATTAATAGTGTGTGGCATTCAGGTAATCAACAAATGCTGGAGAATTCATATACTGTAGTAGCCAAACAGAACACATTCCACTGAACTTTGAAGATGTGCAATGTGTCTATACCCATATGTGTGTATGCATATATTCCATAAAAGTACATAAAAGGAAATGATCATGTCTTTTTATGAAAAAAGAGGAAATTTAAAGTTAGACTGTATTAAATTCCCATTGATAATACACTTACATAATTTCTAAAACAATTATGTTCTTGACAATTATTATTTGAAATTTAGGAGGAATTCTTTCATTGATTTCTTGACTTTCCCTTCTAACTAAATAGTCTAATAAGGATAACTTCAAGCTTTTTAAATTAATTTGCTCCACAATTTTAGAAGTCATGGAATAATTCTGATATTAATTACAGCTCATATTTATCTGTATGAAGACAGACACTACATTTACAATACCTAAACTTGTCTGCTTTCTGCAATTATTGGATAAAGTCTGTAACAGCAACAACAAAAAATATGGCAAAAACTAATGCAGAAGAGTCAAAATGTTGTTCAAACTATAATTATTTTCTTTAATATATAAAGCCCAAGTGATCTGGCTATCTTTAGAAATGATATCCTTCAGATAATGTTTGACGTAGTAGTTTTTACATTAAACTATAGTATGTGATAAGAAAGATCTTTTTGATTTCTTGAAACAGCATAAATATTTTACCAAACAAAAAAAAAAAAGGTTTGTGTGACTTTTTTATTAATTGCTTAAAATGGTGCAAAGATGAAGTTTGTCATCTAAGATCAAGGTTTCAGAAAGAATCATAGAAATTACTATTCTGTGTTTAGATTTATAATAATTTAAGACTGTTTTAGTATATTTAGATAAAAGATTACACATGTGTATACAGAAAATGAATAGAATAGAAAATATAAAAATATGTTTATTTTCTATTCTACTTAGTATTGCTTTAAGGTTGTTATGGTGATAAATACAATTGTGGACAATAAATTTAAAAACCTGCATTTGCTTTGTCTTATGTTATTTTTTTAAGGTCCATTTTTTAGTTTTAGAATTTTCAAAATGGATACATTGCATATTTACCTAACATTTTGTGTAGAATATCACAGTTTATGTGTGTCGAGGTATTATTATTCAGTGATGGAATTGGGATGAATATTGGAGAATTTAAAAATGCTTTAATGGGGACACCCGGGTGGCTCAATTGGTTAAGCGGCTGCCTTTGGCTCAGGTCATGATCCTGGCATCCTGGGATCGAGTCCCACATCGGGCTCCTTGCTCGGCGGGGAGCCTGCTTCTCCGTCTGCCTCTGCCTGCCACTCTGTCTGCCTGTGCTTGCTCGCTCTCTCTCCCTCTCTTTCTGACAAATAAATAAATTTTAAAAAATGCTTTAATGTATTTACCCAGTAATTACATCATAAATGCAGATATAAATATGTTATGACAAGATCCTAAAGACAACAAAAATTATTTTGTCTACTCTATTATTACTTTGTTGTGGTGATGATTCTTGAAATAACTATGTAACAGATTAAGTCTGGAAAGTCTTTAACTTGTGGTTATCACAGAACACATATATTTTCCTCAATATAAAATAGTTTACCAATGAAAAATAGTGTTTAATCTACTCTTTTGAAACCCTAACAAATATCAATTGAATAAGCAAGTCATAATTTTGAATGATGTCATATAATTATATCATTTGAAAGCTTTAAAATCATCTTCATAATAATAGTAACAATTCTTAATAAATAATATCTTGAAAAGGTGCACCTGGGTGGCTCAGTCAGTTACGCACCTACCTCTGGCTCAGGTCATGGTCTCTGGGTCCTGGGATGGAGCCCCACATCAGACTCCCTGCTCAGTAGGGTCTGCTTCTGCTTCTCACTCTCCCGTTCTCTCTCTCAAATAAATAAGTAAAATCTTTAAAAAAAAGTGCTTTCTAATATCAGATATTGTTGAATCAGGAGCAGTTATATAATGATACTTATTATAGTAGAATTCATGTTATAGAAATTAATAGCATTTTTATTACTAGCTTTTCTTGAGTTTATTTGAATTGTGTACACCATGATATTCTTAAAAGCAATACCAATTAATCATGGAAAAAGTAAGACATGTTCCTTACTCAAATTTTTTTTTAGAATCCCAGTGTTTACCATTCTGTTGCAGTGCTTAGGGGGAAAAATTTACCAGGCATTTTTCTTCACTTTTCTTATTGGAGTAAAAGATGGGAAAAAAGGATAATGTCATGACCCAGCAATTTTACTTACAACTTGCTTTAAAAAAAAAAAAAAAGTATGCTAATCATGCCCCTTAACACCCTGTAGAGACAAACTAATCTTCCTTCATAGAATCTTTAAAACAGTCTACTCAAAAACCAAGGGCAAGCTAATAGATGAGAATGAGATGATAAAGAGCAAACTGCTACTAGAAGTTTGAAAGGGTAGAATGGGCTCTACAGTTTAGATCACTAAAGAACATAGACCTGCCACAGTGCAGTATTCCAGCAAGGACTGCTTACAAGAACTAACTTATTTGTGTTTACGAAGTTCTAAGTTGAAAAAGGACACAAACCAAAAGGAAAGGGGGAAAAAAAAAAAGCAAAATAAGCTTCCATTTGAAACATCAAAAAAAAAAAGGGCAATACTTCTGAGAATTCTTGGTTGTTTACAAACTCAACATTCTAATGTTTTCATCAAAAGCTTATTCTGGGAAGTAAATGAAGTAATCTTTTTGGAAAGTAATAGGATTTTATTCCCATGAGATATCCCCCACCGAGAGGTAGCCACTTCCTTAAATCAACCAGTCAGGTATGATGATACCTCAAGTCCCAACTGCTTGAAGCAAATAAATAATAAATGAAGATGGTATTTGAGTCTGAAAAAATCATCTGTGAGGTCAAGAACCTCCTTTTTGTGAACTCTGCAAGATGTGTCATGCAGAAACAAGAGTTAAAGGTTGGGAACTTGACCACACACTTCAGTTTGGCTTGTAAACTGAAAGTGGCTACTAACCCCACACCAAAGCCCCAAGTGCATCACTGAAGTGGGTTTTGTTTTGTTTTTGTTTTTGTTTTTGTTTTGGTTTCCCCACACCTTTTTTTTTTTTCCTTTCTCTTTTTTAATGGTATGAGTTCTGCTCTCATTCCAGGATAGCTGAGAGTCAGAAATCCCGGGAAGAAAAGTTAGCATTCTTAGTGAGCACAAACCTGCTGCTAAGATGGTATTTTGTATTGATTTTTCCTGAAGCCTGTAATCTTGAAAGCTTGTAACATAGGATGAGGTAAATATCATTTTATTTGCTCAAATAGGTTTAGATTAGATTGAGATGAAAAAGTAAGGACAGGCCAAATTAGGACTGAAAGCAGCAATTACAGATTATTGCTTCCAGCAGTAACTAGAATGGGTTATTTCACTGATAAAGAAAAAAAAAGGCTTATTGAGAGAAAGAATTGGTGATTTTCTTTATTTTCTAAAATAAGAAAAGAAGTAAAAGGAAAATATAAAATTAAAATTATCTTTAAGGGTAAAAATAATCAGTCTTCTTCCAAGTAGAAACAGAACCTTGATGCATAAGTTACCCTATTACTAATATAAACGCAAACGTGGTTCTTACAATGCATAAACTAGTAAGCCAGTAAAATGCAGTTTTGATTATGCAAGCATACTATATGTGATATTCTTACTTAGCTTAAAAAAATCTTTGAAACCTATAGCATAAGACCATAAAATAAGCTCTGAAATTAATTCTCTCAATCCCATGATTTCAGAGAAAAAAAATGTGTACAAAACCATGCAAATGATACTGACAACGGGGCATGGGATTTAAAAGGTTTAACCCTGTCTTCTCTCAGAGTCTGTTTTATTTCTTCATCTTCGGAGCACTTCAAACACAGAAGCTGTTATTCCGTCTTTAGATCAGTAACTTTGACTTGTTCTACCTGTCATTCTGCAGCGACTAGCACAGCTAGATGTCATAGGATGGTTGTTTGCACTTCCATTCTTTCACATTAAATGGCAATCATTCGGTCCTTTTGATTTGTTCCTTTTATTTAGCCCTGAAGTTTTTACACTAGAATCTCATTAAAGCTGAACTAGTGTCCTCCTGTCAAAAAACTAATGGAAAAAAGTTTAAAAGTGAAATGCGTCCCCTCTATGGTCACTACCAGAGAAGTTGCATCTATCAAGATTTCCCAACTTTAGCACTTTGATTTCTGTTTTATTGAGTCTGCTGTCTCTGACTTTCTCTCTTCCTTCTCATCTGGAAAATGAAGAAAACCCAAGGAAACCAGGCTCGTTTATGTTAAAAAAAAAAAGGGGGGGACAGAACTATCTAGAAAGATTCATCTTACCTTCAGTTCTCTACCACTGAGATGAGCTATATGTATGGATGTGAGTGTGTGGATGTATGTATTTATCCCAAAAACAATGCTAATTTTGACTTCTAAACACATTATAAGTCAGCAAGGCAGTTTGCATTTATACTCTGGGTTCAAAAACAAGTGCATCCATATAACTTAATGGTTTATTATAAAAATGCTTGTAGGAAGTCCTATTATTTCTTTCATAATGAAGAAAATATTCTTCTTATTGGACAAATAACTTATGATCAAGATGAGAATTGAGAATTGATATTAGGGCTAAAAATGGGAATTAGAGGGATAGCTTTTAAATTGCATAGGATTTATTTATGCGTAAGTATGTAACATTGTGTTCAGAAAAAAAAACCCATCATCTGGGTCATATTCATATAATCTAGGCACCACGGACAATGACAAATATATTCATTCAACATGAATCTCCTTTCATCATGTGCTGCTGTTCTGAAAGATAAGTGAAATAGATTGTGTGGAGGCTGATCCCTTTCTGAATTCCAGAAAATAAGATAAGTGTCTTCAGAATGCTGGCAAATTAATCCCGGTGAAATTATGAACCACTGACTACAGATCCAGTTAGAAAGGATAGGAATGGCAGGAGTGATTATTGTAATTTTAAAAGTACCTTTTCCATTCATGCTGTATTTGTTAGTTGATACTGTAGCATGGTTTGCTCCTAAATTCTTCCTCCAGAGATGAGACATCCAATATATCTCTATCGGATTCCTAGGGTAAATGCAGAATATTTATGATTACTAATGTTGCTAACTTTTTTTTTCCTCAACATATATGGATGGGATTTGATATTTAGAACTGCAACACAATTTCATTATCAATCTCAAATGTCTTTATGTTTTAGTCATACATTTGTAAGTAATTTGAATGGTATACAAGTGAATAAACTTTTAAATATATCTCCTGGTGAAAAAAAATAAGATTTTAGAAAATATATTTTTCTCTCACTTATCTTAAGTATTTTAGACTACCTAAAACAAATTAATATTGTATAGTGATTTACATAAATAAATCTCTAGATCATATATAATTAAATTATTTATTAAGATTCCAATACTTTCAAGGAACAACCTTAAAATGTAATACTAAGTACAAACATATAAATAAAATTAGGAGGTTTAAATACAAGAAAATGTACTGTGTGGCTTAAAGTGGCCCTGTGATTACATACAATATATTATACACACACATGCATATATTGTGTTTATAAATAAGTAAGTTTAAAAATAAAACATTATAAGTTACATGTGTTACAGAGCTACTGTGACAAATAGAAATTATTTGTGTAAATGTACCTTTTGTCCAGAGTTTTAAATTTCATATGTAGATGTGAATAGAAGTTATTATTTCTCTGCGATTAGAAGCAAATATTTGGAATATGATCACATGTATAGTTTTACTTGATTATGTTGACCAGGTTCTGTGTTTTTTTTTAAGTTCTCTATTAGATGTACAAAATTCCTAATGACAAGAACCCATTTCTTTCATTTTCTTTCAATGACTTGATCTCACCAGTTAGTTGTTTCAGCCTCTACTAGAGAGATAGCCTAAATGAATGATCAGCAGTCTCAAGATGAGACTGGAGAACTTGAATCTCTTTGCCCTTGTCTGGGGTCTTTCCACTAGGTTATGCTGCTGCTCCTCTGGAGAGTAAAGCCAGACCTACCTGTGTGGCCTGGAAGATGCTTGTGTTTTCAGAGGCGGTACCGATGAAAAGAATGCCACTTTTTTCTTCTTCTTAGCGCTTTCTTGCTTGCAAAACCAACATTGCTACCACAATACTATTTGGGCGAAATTTTGTAGAAATGAAGCATGCTGTGCCATATGCTTTGAAAAACTGGAGAAAATAAATTTTTATTTGAATTAAGAAAATTCAAACAAATTGCTTTTCTGTAGTTGGAGGCCTGCTTGATTTTGAATCTCTCTGCAGGTGCCTTAGCTCGTTGCTGTATATTAAACAATAAGAAATACAGTAACAAAATCAGCAGGCAAATAATATAAACAGAACTGGTGAATGCTGTGCCAATTTACCCAAGCAATTCTCCCAATATGCCATGGTGATTATTTGAAATATCCCTGTTGTTTTCCCCGGTTTGCTTATTCCAATCTAGCATACGTGACTGACAAGTTGGAAATATTGTCTCCCGTTGTAGATACCCTGCAGAAACACAAAATAAAAGATCCTATGGTATTGAGGGTAAAATTACACTCTAGAGATAATAGTGAAAAAATAAGATGGAGAAAAAATCCTTTCTAATGTTATAGATGAGAGTTGGTCTTTAGATTCAGGTTTTTGGATTTTTTAAAAACAAACTGTGGTTGAAATTCACTTTTATATTTTTTCTGGTAAAGCTATTTGAAATTTCTTTATAGTCCTTTCTACTTTGGGAAATTAAAGTGCATTTGCTGAATCAAATGTTCCGTGTTGGTATAAACTACAGTCTTCATCACAGTGAAGCTAGCAAAGGAAGAGTCAATCAATTGAAAACAGATGGATCAGAACTGACAGATCAGGTTTTGTCTGAAATTAGAGATTATTCCAAGAGATGTGAACAAGTATTAAAAAAAAGTATAGTGCAATTTGATATTACATAAACAGATTTGGCACCAAGTGAAAGTTTATAATAGGATTAGGATAGATTTTAACTTGTTCAATGAAGGCAAGCTACACTGATAATCTGCATTTTTAAATGCAATGAACTAATAAATGTTTTCAAAGTATGTGCTTTCTATACACTAAATTAACCCTTTTCAAAACATAGAAGAAATACTCTAAATTGATAAGTACAATTTTCACCATGCCAATGATTGGAAATTGATACAGCATTCTGTATATCCTTCTCTACATTTAGAACTCCTCCCTTAAGTCCCAAATTTCTGTTTGGCCTCCTGACATCAGCCCCAGAATTTTTAGGAATGAAAACAATTGATTACTCAATTTAGTAAGTTCACAGTTGTTTTAAAATTACTGATATAGGAGCTCTTGCTATGTATGCTCAAAGCTTACACAGGACAATATGAAGCTGGAGGGTCTAGCACTCAATCTTACATGTGTTGAGAAAAGTAGGTCTGTCCACTGCTAACTTCAGTACCATCTTCTGCTTTGAAACTGAGATATATAATAAAATACTGAATTTTTACATGAGGGGGTGCGATTTTTTTTGTAAATGAGAGTTCAAGAAGTAAAGGGAAGACATAAGGAGTGCTTTATGCAGAAGATAAACAATAAGCTTAAACTGGATTTTGAAGATGCACAATTGAGGATAAAAGACACTTTTTATTAACATTCTAGGGAGATGGTGTGATGAACAAATACTATATTAAGGAGAAAATTCCCTGCAACAGCATATCATAATTCATATGATTTTAAAGCTGCCAAAAATAAGGTACCTAGTCAACTTTTCCCATCCCATTCTAATTTATAATTGAGAAAAGTAAATTTTTCACTCTTTTGCTTCTCTGTTCTTTTGTGTTAACTTGGTAAAGCCAAAAATGAGCTATTACTACCATGATAACAGTAATTGCTCTAGGTTTTGCATGCCAATTATGTACTTTTTTTTAAACAAATTCTTCTAAGAAACATAAAAAATGATGATCAAGATGACTGCAAACTCATCTTTTAAAAATCTCAGACCCTCAACTATGAGGGATCATCTTTTCTTGACCAATTCACTCCTATACTTCTTACAATGGCTACTTCAGATCTTCATTACTCTTCTCAAGAAAACACTACTTGATATTTGCTAGTTGCTTTCTACTACATCAAAAAAGAATGATTATTGGTCTTGAAGAATGAGGGATTTGTCTCTCCACCCACTTAAACCCAACTCCTTTACAAGTGTTTCTTTCTATACTCCAAACTCTGGCCTCCAATCTCTTGTCTAAATATTTCCTCTCAACTGGTTTACAGTCATAACACCTATTTGACTCCTTCCTATAAACCAACAAAGGAAAGAAGGAATAAAGAAAAATAACTGTTAAGATTCCTTTTACATGTAACCTTCTGTGGAAAACCTTTCTTGTGCCCAGCTAATGCCGCCCACTGTGCATCTGTAGTGTCTATATTATTCTTCCCTGAAATGCCAGCTTGCATGTTTGTCTCCTCTGTTACACTGTGGGTACCTTGAGGTCAGCTATGACGTCTGAATTACTGTTGAATTGCCAGTGCTTGGTAGAGTGTTAGGTAAATATTTGAGAAGCAAATCAATGAATACTGGGTTATTATATGTTTTTAAAGACTTTATTTTTTTGAGAGAGAGAGAGAAAGAAAGAGGGAGCACGAGCTGAGGGAAGGACAGAGAAACAAGAAGACTCCCCACTGAGCACAGAGCCCCATGCAGGGCTTGATCCCAGGACCCCAAGATCACGACCTGAGCCAAAGTCAGATGCTTAACCAACAGAGCCACCCAGGTACTCCTGGGTTATTATTTTTCTGTTCCTTTATACTCTTGCATTTTCCAAATTTTCAAGTATAATCCTGTGTATTTTGACTACAAGACAAACTGAAGCAAAAACATAAACAAGAATAAAGTGAAGATTATTTTGGAGGAGTCCAAGATGGCAAGGGTAGGAAGATCCTGAGCTCACTTCCTCCTGCAGATATAGCAAATGTACAGCCACATATGGATCATTTCCTTCTGAAAATTTGAACTGCTTTTCCACAAAAAATGATAAAAGACCATATCCAGCTGGGCAGGAGAGGCTAAGACAGTCTCACTAAAACCCCTCACTTCTGGAGTGTCAACACACAAGAGAGAGGAATCTCACCAGTACTATGTATCTCCCACAGGAGTGAGGTGTTGATTCTTCACACTAGGCACCCCTTAGGATCTGCACCAAAGAGACAAGCTCCTAAAAATTCTGGCTTAGTAAACCAAAGGGATCCTGAAATGCTATAGCAAACTGAAATGCAATAGCAAACTGAGCTCCTCCTTCTAAATGGCTTGCTTGCAGACTCACTCACTCTAGGATGCAGAGCAAAAGTACCAATTTGAAAAACTCCTGGGTAGTATGTAGACATTCATTGCTATTCTGGGGCATCTGCTGTAATGGCATGAGAAAGCTGGGGTTCTCTCCAGAGTCAAAGTCTCTGGAGGTCATCATTTCTGTACTCTCCACCTACCCTGCTAGTGCAAGCAGAGGCCTTCAGGCATGGCACTCTTCTGCTACATCACTGGGATGGGCAGGAGCAAGTGGTTGCTGCACTGTCCCACTGTCTTGTTGAGACTTCTAATTGCAGGCAGTTGCAGTGATTTCCTGCTTCCTGGTTGGGGCAGGCAAGTGTGAACGGTTATAGCATTCCCTCAGTCCCTTGCTAAAACCAGTCAGTGCAGGTGGTCATGACACTCTCCTGCACCCTGGCTGGAGTTGGCAATCATAAATAGTCATGGAATTCTCCTGCCCCCATCCTGGGACCAGCATGTATACACAAAGTACTCTCTTACATTATTGTTGGAGCCTGCAGTCAAGCATGGTCAAGGCATCTTCCCACCATGGTTCTGAAGCTTGTAATGTGCCCTGTCACCTACACTCTCCAGCTACCTTACTGAAACCAGCAGGCCCACACAAACAACCCACAGGACACCTCTTATTTGTTTGTCTGACCCGGGTGACCAAGGGGTATTGGCATTCCTGAGCTTCAAGGAATTCTATAATGGGAAAGACAGTTTTTTTTTTTTTTTTAAATAAAGATTTTATTTATTTATTTGACACAGAGAGAAAGAGATATCACAAGTTAGGCAGTGAGGCAGGCCCCTAAGCAGGCTCCCTGCTGAGCAGAGAGCCCAATGCAGAGCTTGATCCAGGACCCTGAAAATTGTGACCTGAGCAGAAGGCAGAGGCTTATTAACCCACTGAGCCACCCAGGTGCCCTGGAAAGACAGTTTTGTTCTTTTCTTTTTTAAATTTTTATTAACATATATATATTATTAGCCCCAGGAGCACAGATCTGTGAATCATCAGGCTTACACATTTCACAGCACTCACCATAGCTCATACCCTCCCCAATATCCATAACCCAACCACCCTCTCCCTACCACCCTCCCCCTGGCAACCCCTAGTCTGTTTTGTGAGATGAAGATTCTCTTATGGTTTGTCTCCCTCCTGATCCATCTTGTTTCAATTTTTCCTTCCCTACCCCGCAACCCCCTCACTTTGCCTCAGAAATGCCTCATATCAGGGAGATCATATGATAATTGTCTTTCTCTGATAGACTTATTTTGCTCAGCATAGTACCCTCTAGTTCCATCCACATCATTGCAAATGGCAATATTTCATTTCTTTTGATGGCTGCATAGTATTCCACTATATATATATATATATATATATATATATATATATATATATACCACCTCTTCTTTATCCATTCATCTGCTGATGGACATCTAGGTTCTTTCCACAGTGTGGCTATTGTGGACACTGATGCTATAAACATTCGGGTGCATGTGCCCCCTCAGATCACTATATTTGTATCGTTAGGGGAAATACCCAGTAGTGCGATTGCTGGGTCATAGGGTAGTTCTATTTTCAACTTTTTAAGGAACCTCCATGCTGTTTTCCAGAGTGGTTGAACCAGCTTGCATTCCCACCAACAGTGTAGGAGGGTTACCCTTTCTCTGCATCCTTGCCAGCATCTGTCATTTCCCAACTTGTTAATTTTAGCCATTTTGATTGGTGTGAGGTAGTATCTCATTGTGGTTTTGATTTGTATTTCTCTGATGCTGAATGATGTGGAGCACTTTTTCATGTGTCTGTTGGCCATCTGGATGTCTTCTTTGCAGAAATGTCTGTTCATGTCCTCTGCCCATTTCTTGATTGGATTATTTGTGCTTTGGGTGTTGAGTTTGATAAGTTCTTTATAGATTTTGGATACTAGCCCTCTATCTGATATGTCATTTGCGAATATTTTCTCCCATTCTGTCAGTTGTCTTTGGGTTTTGTTGATTATTTCCTTTGTTGTGCAAAAGCTTTTGATCTTGATGAAGTCCCAATAGTTCATTTTTGCCCTTGCTTCCCTTGCCTTGGGTGATGTTTCTAGGAAGAAGTTGCAGCAGCTGCAGTTGAAGAGGTTGCTACCTGTGTTCTCTTCAAGGGTTTTGATGGATTCCTGTCTCAAATTGAGGTCTTTCAACAACTTTTAGTCTATTTTTGTGTGTGTTGTAAGGAAATGGTCCAGTTTCATTTTTCTGCATGTCTGTCCAATGTCCATGGCTGTCCAATTTTCCCAACACCATTTGTTGAAGGGACTATCTTTTTTCCATTGGACATTCTTTTCTGCTTTGTTGAAGATTAGTTGACCATAGAGTTGAGGGTCTATTTCTGGTCACTCCATTCTGTTCCATTGATCTATGTGTCTGTTTTTGTGCCAGTATCATACTGTCTTGATGATGACAGCTTTGTAATAGAGCTTGAAGTCTGGCATTGTGATGGCACCAACTTTGGCTTTCTTTTTCAACATTCCTCTGGTTTTTGAGGCCTTTTCTGATTCCATATAAATTTTAGGATTATTTGTTCAATTTCTTTGAAAAAAAAAAAAAAAAAGGATGGTATTTTGATAGGAATTACATTAAACATGTAGATTGCTTTAGGTAGCATAGACATTTTCACAAAATTTGTTCTTCCAACCCATGAGCATGGAACATTTTTCCATTTCTTTGTGTCTTCCTCAATTTCTTTCATGAGTACTTTATAGTTTTCTGAGTACAGATTCTTTACCTCTTTGGTTCGGTTTATTCCTAGGTGTCATAATTTTGGGTGCAATTGTAAATAGGATTGACTCCTTAATTTCTCTTTCTTCTGTCTTGTTGTTGGTGTAGAGAAATGCATCTGATTTCTGTGGATTGATTTTATATCCTGACACTTTACTGAATTCCTGTACAAGTTCTAGCAGATTTGGAGTGGAGTCTTTTGGGTTTTCCACATAAAGTATCATATCATCTGCAAAGAGTAACAATTTGACTTCTTCTTTGCCAATTTGGATGACTTTACTTTCTTTTTGTTGTCTGATGTTGAGACTAGGACTTCTATTACTATGTTGAATAGCAGTGGTGATAATGGACATCCCTGCTGTGTTCCTGACCTTAGCGGAAAAGCTCTCAGTTTTTCTCCATTGAGAATGATATTTGCTGTGGGTTTTTCATAGATGACTTTGATGATATTGAGATATGCACCCTCTTTCCCTAAACTTTGAAGAGTTTTGATCAAGAATGGATGCTATACTTTGTCAAATGCTTTTTCAGTATCTATTGAGAGTATCATATGGTTCTTGTTCTTTCTTTTATTAATGTATTGTATCACATTGAATGATTTGTGGATGTTGAACCAACCTTGCAGCCCTGGAATAAATCCCGCTCAGTCATGGTGGATAATCCGTTTAATGTACTGTTGGATCCTATTGGCTAGTATTTTGGTGAGAATTTTTGCTTCTGTGTTCATCAAGGATATTCATCTGTAATTCTCTGTTTTGATGGGATCTGTGTCTGGTTTTGGGATCAAGGTAATGCTGGCCTCATAAAATGAGTTTGGAAGTTTTCCTTCCATTTCTATTTTTTGGAATAGTTTCAAGAGAATAGATATTTATTCTTCTTTAAATGTTTGGTAGAATTCCCCTGGGAAGCCGTCTGGACCTGGGCTCTTGTTTGTTTGGAGATTTTTTTATGACTGCTTCAATCTCCTTTGTGGTTATGGGTCTGTTCAGGCTTTCTATTTCTTCCTGATTCAGTTTTGGTAGTTTATACATCTCTAGGAATGCATCCATTTCTTCCAGATTGTCAAATTTGTTGGTGTATAGTTGCTAATAATATGTTCTTATAATTGTTTGTATATCTTAGTGTTGGTTATGATCTCTCTCCTTTCATTCATGGTTTTAGTTATTTGCGTCCCTTTTCTTTTCTTTTTGATAAGTCTGGCCAGGGGTTTATCAATCTTATTAATTCTTTCAAAGAACCAACTACTAGTTTCATTGATTTGTTCTACTATTTTGGGGGGGGGGGTTCTATTTCATTGATTTCTGCTCTGATCTTTATTATTTCTCTTCTCCTGCTGCGTTTAGGTTTTCTTTGCTGTTCTTTCTCTAGCTCCTTTAGGTATAGGGTTAGGTTGTGTACATGAGAATCTTCTTGTTATTTGAGAAAGGCTTATATCATTATATACTTTCCTCTCAGGACTCCCTTCGCTGTGTCCCAAAGATTTTGAACAGTTGTGTTTTTATTATCAATTGTTTCCATGAATTTCTTTAATTTCCTGGTTGACCCATTCATTCTTTAGTAGGATGCTCTTTAGCCTCCATGTATTTGGGTTCTTTCCAAATTTCCTCTTGTGATTGAGTTCTAGCTTCAGAGCATTGTGGTCTGAAAATATGCAGGGAATGATCCCAATGTTTTGGTACCAGCTGAGAACTGATTTGTGACCCAGGTTGTGATCTATTCTGGAGAATGTTCCATGTGCACTAGAGAAGAATGTGTATTCTGTTGCTTTGGGATGGAATGTTCTGAATATATCTGTGATGTCCATCTGGTCCAGTGTGTCATTTAAGGCCTTTATTTCCTTGTCGATCTTTTGCTTGGTTGACTTGTCCATTTCAGTGAGGGGGGTGTTAAAGTCCCCTACTATTATTGTATTATTATCGATGTGTTTCTTTGATTTTTGTTATTAATTGGTTGATATATTTGGCTGCTCCCATGTTAGGGGATATTTAAAATTGTTGGAGGGATGCCTGGGTGGCTCAGTTGGTTAAGCAAATGCTTTTGGCTCAGGTCATGATCCTGGAATTCCCGGGATTGAGTCCTGCATCAATCTCCCAGCTCTATGAGGAGTCTGCTTCTCCCTCTGACCTTCTCCCCTGTCATTCTCACTCACTTGCTATCAAATAAATAACTAAAATCTTTAAAAACTTTAAAATTGTTAGAGCTTCTTGTTGGACAGACCCTTTGAATATGATATAATGTCCTTCCTCACCTCTTATTATAGTCTTTGTCTTAAAATCTAGTTTACCTGATATAACTATTGCCACCCCAGCTTTCTTTTGATGTCCATTAGCATAGTAAATTGTTTCCACCCCCTCACTTTAAATATGGAGGTGTCTTTGGTTCTAAAATGAGTTTCTTGTAGACAGCATATTGATGGGTTTTGTTTTTTTATCCATTCTGATACCCTGTGTCTTTTTATTGGAGGCATTTAGCTCATTTACATTCAAGGTAACTACTGAGAGATATGAATTTAGTGCCATTGTATTGCTTGCAAGGTGGCTGTTACTGTATATTGTCTCTGTTCCTTTCTGGTCTATTACTTTTAGCCACTCTCTTTGCTTAGAGGATCCTTTCAATATTTCCTGTAGAGCTGGTTTTGTGTTTACAAATTCTTTTAGCTTTTGTTTGTCCTGGAAGCTTTTTATCTCTCCTCTAATTTCAATAATAGCTAGCTGGATATAGTATTCTTGGCTGCATGTTTTTCTCATTCAGTGCTCTGAATATATCATGCCAGTTCTTTCTGGCTTGCCATGTCTCTGTGGATAAGTCTTCTGGCAGTCTAATATTTTTACCATTGTATGCTACAGACTTCTTGTCCCAGGCTGCTTTCAGGATTTTTCTCTTTGTCACTAAGACTTGTAAGTTTTACTATTAGATGACAGGGTGGTGACCTATTTTTATTGATTTTGAGGGTGATTCTCTGTGCCTCCTGGATTTTGATGCTTGTTCCCTTTGCCATATTATGGAAATTCTCTACAATAATTAGCTCCAGTACACCTTCCGCCCCGCTCTCTCTTTCTTCTTCTTCTGGAATTCCAATTATTCTAATAATGTTTTGTCTTATGGTATCACTTATCTCTCATATTCTCCCCTCATGGTCCAGTAGTTTGTCTCTCTTCTGCTCAGCTTCTTTATTCTCCATCATTTGGTCTTCTATATCACTAATTCTCTCTTCTAACTCATTTATCCTAGCAGTAAGAGCTTCCATTTTTTATTGCACCTCATTAAAAGCTTTTTTTGATTTCAGCTTGGTTAGATTTTAGTTCTTTTATTTCTCCAGAAAGGGCTTTTATTCCTCCAGACAGGGTTTCTCTAATGCCTTCCATGCCTTTTTTCAGCCCAGCTAGCACCTTGGGAATCATCATTCTGAACTCTAGATCTGACATATTACCAATCTCCATATTGATTAGGTCCCTAACCTTCAGAACTGCCTCTTGTTCTTTTTTTTTTTTTTTTTTTTGTGGTGAGTTTTTCTGCCTTGCCATTTTATCCAGATAAGAATATATGAATGAGAGAATAAAATACTAAAAGCGTGGCAAAATCTCAGAAAAATGTATACTAACCAAATCAGAAGAGACCCCCAAATCAGGGGGAGAAAAAAGGGGGTAAAAAGAATTTTTTAAAAAACTTAAAAATTAAGGGTGCCTGGGTGGCTCAGTGGGTTAAAGCCTCTGCTTTCAGCTTGGGTCATGATCCCAGGGTCCTGGGGTCGAGCCCCACATCAGGCTCTCTGCTCCATGGAGAGCCTGCTTCCTCCTCTCTCTCCCTGCCTGCCTCTCTTGCCTACTTGTAATCTCTGTCAAATAAATAAATAAAATCTTAAAAAAAAAAAAAAATATATATATATATATATATATATATATATATATATATATTAGACTGGTGAATAGAATAGATCCACCCACTTGATTTTGGGTGTATTTTGGTCTCCTAGAAGAAACTACCTCCTAAAATTTTAAAGAAAGAAAAACATATATATATATATATCTATATCTATATATATATATGGTAAATGCAATGAAGGGATGGAATATGACTGTAAGAATGAAAAAATTACTTTTTAATCCTAAAAAAGGAATTGATAAGATAAGTTGGTTGGAAAGAGAAAGAAAAAGAAAGTGGAGAGAATTTACTCAGGCTGGAGACTAGAACAAAGCCTTGTGCTCAATTTAGGGTATATTTTGATCTATTAGAAGAAATTGTATCCCAAAAATTTTTTAGAAGAAAAAACCCTATATGTATACAAAAAATAAAGTTAGACACAATGAAGGATAAAATATGACTATAATAATGAAGGTTTAAAAAGTTTTTTTTTTAGAAAGGTATTGTTCAGATAAACTAGTTTAAAAAAATGTTTAAAGAGGAAAGAGGAAAAGTTCAAAAAAATTAGAATAAGAAAAAAATAAAATTAAAAAAATTTAATTAACTTTGCAAGACTAAAGAATCATGGGGAGAAAGCCATGAATTTCATGCTTTGCTTTCCCCTCCTCTGGAATAACACTGTTCTCCTCGATCAGTGAGCTTGGTTTTGGCTGGATGTTCTTGCTGATATTTTGGGGGAGGGGCCTGTTGTAGTGATTCTCAAATATCTTTGCCTGAGGCAGAATTGCTCTGCCCTTACTAGGGGCTGGGCTAAGTAATCTGCTCAGGTTTGCTCTTGGGAGCTTTTGTTCCCTGAACACTTTCCGTAGAGTTCTGGAGGATGGGAATGAAAATAGCAGCCTCCCTGTCTCTGGCTCAGAGGAGCTGAGACCTAAAGGCCCCACTCCTCAGTGTGCCCTCGGAAAAAAACCACTCAACCACTCCTGTCTCCCTGGTCTCCAGCCATACTCTGAGCTCACCCAGCCTGTGACTGAGCATTCCTGTCTCTGGCACACAGCCCCATTTGGAGTCTCCAAACCCAGCATATTCCTGCCTCCAGAGGAGAAAGGTGAGTCTCCATGGATCTGCCACTTGTGGGGTCTCTGCTCAAAGAGCTGTAACCTGACTGTTCTGTGGATCACAGTTTAAGGTAACCCCGAGCTGAGAGCTTACTCCTTGGCTCCATCTCTGTAGCCAGCTTCCCTGCTCTGACACCTGAGAGCTCTGCTACATTCAGACACCCTTGATTCTTCTGTGACCCCACAGGACCTGAGCCCACACTGTCCCTGCAAGGACTCCAACCCCGCTTAGCCTCTGGAGCAATGTCCCTCAGTGGAGCAGACTTTTAAAAGTTAAAATTTTGTGCTCTGCTGCTCCTCTGCTTGCTGGGAGTTGGCACCTCCCCACACGGCCTATCTAACCGTAGCTTTGGATTCACTTCTGTGCTCATTCTACCTCTCAGAAAGTGGTAGAGTTTCTGTTTCTAGAATTGCTGTTCTTCCTCTCTTTGATATCCTGTTGGGTTTGTAGGTATTCAGAATGGTTTGATGACTGTCTAGCTGAATTACTGCAACCTGATATCATCTCAGTCTGCTACTCCTCTGCCATCTTCAGAAAGACAGTTTTTACCAGGCCAAAACTCTCAGGGCACTGAGGAGACAACAGCTTGAAATATATCCCCAGTCTTCTTAGGAAAAAGCCAGAATTATTATTCCTGGAGCTTCACCCTGAAGGACATGCTTCAGGTTTCAGACACATACCTAGAGGCTATGTTGTGCTTCTAGGAATATAAGTAGGGAGACATTACCCTTAGTCACTCTTTTAGGCTCAGTAAAGTTTGATGATATCAATAATAGATCAGGATGTTTAGCCAAACACAAAGGTTCAATAGACAACCAAGAGCTTGGACTAGGGCAAGGGTGAAAGTCAGTTTCATTACCTACACAAG